>OVAQ01003099.1:0-10693 GCA_900406345.1 Erysimum cheiri | reverse complement strand
CAATAAACCAGAGAAAACAAAAAGTTATTAGAATTGTTCAGTCTAAGTAATTCAAACCCGGAAAAGGTATAAAGCAAATATCTTGCTGCAACCATCAATGTGTATCTATCTGGAACTTGAGCTAAGCAAAGGCGTTACATGTTGTACAGAATTAGGAGTTAGGATATTGAAACAAGTACTAAGAATTAAGAAAGTTCAGTTTTTGGATGCCATTACTAATCCAATCAGTCCATTGTTGGAAGTTTCACCAAACCGTATAGAATTCAATCCAAAGACTCAGAATCTAGAAAGCTCAATTTTTATATACTTATACTGCAATTAACCAAAAGATAAGAAGACCACAAAAGCAGGAAAAAACATAGCAAAACCAATTAAACCGAAAATTTAGAACAAATTCCATGAAATCGATTATATGCTTACGAATCGACGAATCAAAGATGGACGGAGAATTCAAGACCGACGATGCACGGCGAGCTAAGAGAGGAGCGAAGGAAAAGTTTTTATTTTTACTCTTCTCTGAAGTCGGCCGCTGTACAAAGAGACTATTGAAAGATAGAAGATGATCACGTGAACCCTAAAAAAACTCACGTGACAGGTTTTTTTTTTTAATTATTAAATCTGGTTCGGTCTGGTTCTTACACCTGAAAGCTGTTTCGGTTTGTCCAACTTCTCTTGATCAATTTCTGTTTTTCTTTTTCTTGAATCGTTAGAGAAGTGAATCCTTGAATGGCGGCACTAAGCTTTTGCAGCTCTTCTCCTCCTCGAATTCTTCATAAACAATCTAAATCAAGCCTTTTCCCTTCAGACTCTTCCTCTTTCACGCAACTCCTTTTCTCTTCCGCCGGAGAATTATCTGCGAAGCCAATCTCTGTCTCGAGGCGATTTCGTGTCGCCGTTAACTCCACCGCAGTTTCCGATGAATCGGGAAACACGAAGCCATCTTCTCCTACGAAGAAGCTGAGGGAGATTATACAATCCCCTGGTCTTCTTCAGGGTCCCTGTTGCTTCGATGCTCTTAGTGCCAAACTCATTGAACGAGCTGGGTTTCCTTACTGTATCACCTCTGGTAAAAATTGATCATTGATGAATTTTCTAAATAAATCGATCTTCTACTGTTGTTGGTTGTCTTCTGCTTAAAGTTCAGGACTTTACAGTTTTATAGCTTCACTGAATCAGATAAGAAAGAAGTTTGCTTTTTTGCTGATATCTGTCTATGCCAATAGGGTTCTCAATTTCAGCCGCTCGGCTTGGTTTACCAGATAAAGGACTTATATCTTATGGAGAAATGATTGATCAAGGTCAGCAAATTACACATTCTGTATCTATTCCGGTGATTGGAGACGGTGGCAGTGGGTATGGTAATGCTATGAATGTTAAGAGAACCGTCAAGGGATATATCAAAGCTGGCTTCGCAGGAATTATCATCAATGATCTGGTTTGTAGTGGCCATTCTGTGAGTGAGAAAAGAGTGGTTTCTAGAGAGGAAGCGGTGATGCGTATTAAAGCTGCGGTTGATGCACGTAGAGAGTGTGATTCCGACATTGTCATTGTAGCTCAAACTGATTCCCGCGAAGCTATATCTCTGGAGGAATCGCTCGTTAGGTCAAGAGCTTTTACAGATGCTGGAGCAGATGTTCTCTCCATTGACTCTCTTGTTTCTAGAGAAGAGATGAAATCATTTTGCAATGTCTACCCACTAGTTCCTAAATTGGTAACTTCACTTTGCCCCAGAAACTGCTCTTCTCTAACTTAATATATACCCTGGAGATATGAAGATACATTTGTGCGGTCTTTGTGTAGGCTAATATGCTAGAAAGTGGAGGGAAAGTTCCCATACTAAACCCGCTTGAGCTAGAAGAGATTGGATATAAGCTAGTGGCATATCCAATTTCATTGATTGGAGTATCTATTCAAGCAATGCAGGTGACAATCTTTTTGTTTCTGCCAATAGTGTGCAACCTCACTGTGCTGGCAAAGAGACTTAAAAACTAAGTGGAAAACTTGCAGGACGCTCTATTGGCAATTAAGGGTGGTCGAATTCCTCCACCAGGAAGCATGGCATCTTTAGAAGAAATCGAAGAGATTCTTGGTATTGACACATACCAGGAGGAAGAGAAGCAGTATGCTACCTCCTCATCAGATAGAGGTGAGACATGAAAGTTTTCAGCTGTATCATCGTTGGGAAATATCGAATCAATAATTAAATCTGTTTTAATTATTTTCAAGCAGCGAGCAGCAGTAGCGTCTATGGTAATCAACGGGTGGCTCAAGATGAACTAGAACAGAGAGAGGACCCGATTGTTGAAGTCATAACACCTGAGGTTTATAATGAACCAAGAAACCCCTTTTCACGGATCTGGTCACGATCTTTGAGGATCAAAATCATCGGGCGTGATGGATTTGAGAAACTCGATGTCAGAATTCCGGTAAGTCCACTTTCAAACTCGATGTAAAAAATTCCGTTATGTCCACTTTCGGGGACCATTTTCGTGTTTTATCTGAACTGATGCAAAACTTCTTATGGTTGGAACAGGCCGGATTCTTGGAAGGTGTCACAAACATTGTTCCAGGTATTCAAAAACTCAAGTCTTATTATTCTGTTTGGGATCAATTTTCTTAGGCATAGTTATTGACAGACCCTGAATTTTGCAGCTTTAGGAGGCGTGAACTTGAAGCAATTGATGGACGATGCAGCCGATGAGGTCGGAGGGAAACTTTTGTTAGATTTTAAAGACACTGCTGGTGACAGAATCCAAGTCTTTCTAGAATGACACACGTAATAAAGAAAAAGTAAATACAGTCAAGAAACATTTTAAAAGAGGAAACAAAAAATGAACAGATTTTATTTGTTCCGTGAATGAAAAATGTTGTACACATCTTCAGAATAAAGTAAATGTGTATATATCAAATTATATGCATATAACAAAAAGGGCAGACCCGAGCAAGGTTTGCCACTCTCACCGATACAACTTTCACAACAAGCTCTCAATTTGGTCCATACTAGAAAAAATAAAAATGAATGATGAGTGAAGACCAAGACAAGAACAGAGAAGAAAATTCGTGGAGCCGTGTTGCCGGGATGAATTATGTAACCTGAGTACTTTCGTGAAGCGGCCGGCCAATCCGTCTACTTTTATCGACTGATATTACATATCCAAGAGTAATGAAAAAGCACAGAAGAGTGGATTCTTGATTATACAAATGACGTCAAGTGCGTAATGTTTGGCTTGATCTTACCGGTATCCAGCACCATACGATTGTTGAGGGTTGTAACCGCCTTGACCCATCATCGGATTGTAGTTGTTGCCAGGCATGTTTGGGCCAGGGACCATCCCTGGGTTTTGTGGTTGCATCGGAAAGCCTTGGCCATATCCTCCCATGTTCATGTTCATGCCGGGTCTCATTCCCATACCCATCGGTTGGTTTTGGTTCATTCCGGCCCCCATACCCATACCCATGGATTGGTTTTGGTTCATACCTCCATAGCTACCAACACCCATTCCTCCGCCCATGGGCATGCCGGAGACTGTCATTGGATTAGGCGGAGGTCTCATAGCGGTTGCACCAGAACGCCCTAAGCCAGTGCCTGATCCCATGGCTTTACCCATGTTGATAGTCGATGTTGCTGGTGTGTTTGTTGGTTTCTCCAACCGTTTTTCTCTCCTGTTGATGGCCTCGAAGTCAACTCCTATGTCTGCCAGTGGATTTGTTTTAGCTGCGCATAAGTAGAAAAAAAAAACAATGTTAGAAAGTTTGCTGAAAACTGGTTTTTTTTCCAAATGGTTTGGCGAAATCTATCTTACGTCCAGATATATTAAAATTAACAAGCCCCCTGCTCAACGTGTCTGCCCAGACTGATGATTTTGGCTCAAACTTTTTCTGAGGCGGGGGAACAATCTCAATTGCTCCTGTTAAAGGTGTGAGATCTGGATGAGATGATGATGACGTCAATGAGTTTGGCACAGCTTGTGAAAACATGTCTCCCATTACATTGTTGTTTCCTTGCAGAGTAACAGGCCCGGACTGAGTTCGTTGTGGAGGCGGCATCCCATGACCCTGGTGTGCCATGAACTGACCAGCTGGTCCACTTGGGGTAGAGTAAGGAGTTTGTGAGCTCGATGAAGTGGCAGCAAATGGGGTTTGTGAGCCCGGCTGGTGCATGAAGCCTCCACTGTTAAACGGCATGGCTCCAGTCATATTTTCAGAATGAGTAACCATGTTATATGGTTGTACAGCTTGTCCAAATGGAGTTTGTCCGGGCAGGTTTGGAGTTGTAGATACCGGCGGCTGAGAATGAAAGCCCTCGTACATGTTGTTTCCACTGGGAGGAAACTGAGATGTTGGTATTGAGGGACCCGATTGTTGAGGGGGTGAAACTGGCGGTCCAGATGGTGGGAGAATGCCAGCAAGAATATCAAAATCAGTCTGAGATGTAGCAAACTGCTCTTGAGGAAAACCTGTTGAGTTTGACGGAGGTTGCACATTCTGAGAAGCAGGATCAGGATTGGCAACGGTGGAAAATGAGTCCCCAAAGCCAAAGTTATGAGCAGTATCAGGATTTGAGACCTCTGAGCTGAAGGCTGGTGGTGTTGGCTGGAAAGGAGCTCCAAAATTCTGCTGTGGGGTTGAGTCGGTGTCAGTAGAAGTAAAAGCTTTGAAAGGAGAATCACCAAATGGGTCATCAAATGACTGCACAATCCAAACAGCAGTCATTAATATTCATAGGAAACCATCATAATCTTCAAAGTCCAAGATCAGTGTATATACCTGAGTTGATGGCTGAGATGTAGAAAACGGTGGAGCTGGACCAGTGTTTGCTTGTCCATTGGTTTCAACAGAGGTATAATCAGCTGGTACGATGGCCAATGCGTTTGATGAAAATACGTCTGCAAGGGAGCCAAGCAAGTCCATCTCAACACTGTTTGAGGCGGGAGGGGCAGACATAGAAGCCACAGTTGGAGGAGCTGTAACACCATCTGTAGATGCATATGCTGGAGGGCCGGCTGGAAAAGTAAAGAAACACAACGCCAACACTCAGAACAAGTAGAGTTTGATGGGATAGAAATATACCATACAGACATGAGAATACAATCATACCCTCCAAACAAGTGCCTTGAAACATTTACTGAATTAGTTATGAATAAGATTTTCTGATTTAACAATGAGTATTAATATCTATGCAGCCGGGGACTTTAAAAGACAGAATAAAAACTAAGAAAACATATAAAGATATAAAAACACTGCAACTAAAGGATTGCAAAACTTTGAGTACTCTGTACCTGAAAACGCACCACGTGGATCAAATTCATCGAAAGTCTCAACTTTCTGAGAAGGTGTTTCATTAACAAAAGTAGCAGCTTTATTGTCTGTGTTGGTTCCAGTAGGAGGAGAAGCAGACCCTGGAGCAGCAACTTGTGGGGGAGGAGGAGAAGCAGCTCCTGGAGCAGCAACTTGTGGGGGAGGAGGAGAAGCAGCTCCTGGAGCAGTAACTTGTGGAGTCTCCCCACCATCCCTGGCATAGAAAGATTCATCAGCACCAATAGAAACAAAGGTAGGTCTCAATTTGTGAAGCAGAAAATTATCACCTTTCACTATATACAGGGCTGCGTGATTCACTGACAGCTTCTTCATAACTTGGTGGAGCGCCAATATTTTGTTCAGAAAACTTCCTCTGGAGCTGCCCTCTATCATATAATCCCAAAAGAAGGTGAGATGAGTTGTCATACACTACGAAAAACGCCTAAACTTCAGTTAGAAACATATCAGAAATTACCTCCCATCCTGAGAATTATCATCAGCTCGTGCACCACTGCCCCTACAGGACAAAAAGGAGTGTTTCATTTAAAATTTTAAGATAGCGGGTCCATATAAATTCAACTAGGCTAAGAAGATGCTCAAAATCATGCTTCTTAAAATCAAGGACATCTACAAAATTATTCCCTTCCTTTTCATTTCTGGTATTTAGGCGAGCTAAAACTTAAAATTAAACATACCGTGATGACGAATGGCCATCATCTTCCCGCTCCCTTTCCGAACTCCTACCTCGTGACCCATATTGGTAGTTATCAACACTTCTGCTCCTTCCTCTGTAATCATCATCCCTATTACCATCTCTCCCATACCGGTCCTCAGAGTCTCTGGAATGACGATCTCCATCACGACTATTTCTATCATCATCTCTGTAACCATATTCTCTTTCTCTTCCATAACTACTTCGCTCTTCATCCCGGCTTCCGTAATCATATTTGTCCCCATACCCGCCTGAAGGCTTATACATCCCACCTGGTGCTGAGCTGCGATACCTGTTGTTAAAATAATGTCAGGTTGATATGTTCAGTATATTTTGAATGAACCCAAATACATAGCTTTTTTTCATTTCTCTGAGTATAAAAACTTTCAAAAGTGGAAAGCTAATACTGTTAAAGGGCCACCACTACAAATTAATAGACTACTGAGAGGCATGATAATAATTGTAAGCCACTAGCAACAAGAAATCAAACAAATGTCCAGCGAGACTCACACAGAGGAAACTATCCACCAGTTCTAGAAAGATACAATGACAAGCAAACTTACTTATCTCTGTTCGCAGCAGCCTTCTGTCTGACCTCCGCTATTCTTTCTTTGTCATTTACCAACGCCACCAGGCTCTGTGATTTCTTCCTAACATTGCTTCCTTGATCTCTACCACCGGAATCAATATACTGAAAATCGGACAATGTCTGCCACAAGGAAAATGGACATATGTGAATAAGATAGTCAACTACTGAGATATAGCACCAAAGGGTTCTCTTGATGCTTAATACTTCCAAAATAATGTACTTCGGGTGGTCATTACCGAAATTTGATATGCACGTTCCCTAATCTCGTCTATAACGCGTTCTGATCCATGGCCTACCATGTACTCCAAAACAGTCAAAGCCTGAAGGGGAGAGAGAAGAGGTAAACAACATATTTTCGTCACTGCTACAGAAATTCAACATGAATTAAGCCAGCAAGACATTAATACAGTTTACCTTATAAACATGCCGCCAGTTTTTTCCGGTGTCACTAAGGCGTTTCCATATGACCCCCATGATCAGCTGGTATTCATGACTGCAATAAAAGTAACATTTTATAATTCCTGTGCAATATCAAAATTACAACAAAATGTAGCAGTTGGAAGGTGGTTGTAATTACTAATTTCTTGAAGCTTGCGCAAGATCAGCAAGAAGTGATCCATGTGGACCCCATGGCTCATTGCTAGTAGCATCTAGAACCTGAATATAAAAAAGCAGAGGAAAAACAGACAAACAACATGAAAATATGTTGGACAGGTCGCTTGAAATTATTCAGCAAGACGAGTGCAACCAAGATTAGCTATCTATTTATATTTTTTAAAACCTTTAAGAAAATAATGAAACTGATCAACTCAACCACAACAATCAAAAACAGCAACAGCAACTAAATTCGAGCTTCAGAAGAATTTTAAGCAAAACAAAAACAGAGAGATAGCTAAGAGCATCCTTTACCTTCTGCTCTATTCCAGGCACTTTGAGCACTTTCTTGTTGACCTCTCTCTTACTGAATAAATGGAACATAAAATCAAATCTCATTAATGAAAATTAAACACAACAACACACAGATTTTGTCATTGAGAATATCGTTTAATTTGAGGCAGTATAATTCTTACAGGTCTCTGACAGTTTGGCCGAAGACTTTCTTCATCTTCGTATGTGTTCCAAGAGTAACGATATCTCTTATAAAATTGCTTTAAGCGCCTTCTATGGAGTCTGTTGTAAAACCAGTATGAGCACCTTAGCTTTCAATGTTTCAAACAAAGACAAATATCACCACGAATTTTGTATAGTACACGAATGAATCATTCTTCAGCATAACCTCACATTTCAACGAACGACCATCACAATATACGATGAATCCAATTACACAATCGTAAACATCAAATCATAAAATTGAGGAATGGCCACAGAAATCAATCAGCCATGGCCGAATTTTGTTTGTTCAGATTCAACCTAAACATCCTAAGGGAAGTGAAAAGCGGCAGCTCGCAACAAAAGTTTTCCCGATTATACCATAATCAAACGAATAAAAGAAGAAGTCAAATCAAAATCCGAGTCCTAAGCAGACTCAATTTTCAAACGGTAACAATAAAACTCGACAATATAGGAAGAATTCACGTTCAAAAATGCAGCTCCCAGAGATCTTAAAGCTAATAACATCCCGAAATAAACGTCCACAAAATAGCTCGTCAGGTGAATCACATCCAACAAGATTAAAAATCAACCGGAAATTTGAAAATGAAAACATAGATCTAATCAAATCGAGAAAAATCCTAAAAATGAATGAACAGAAAGAGGAATCTGTTCTTCGAAAAAGCGAGATCGTACCTGCAGAAATGTAAACTAGACCAGAATCGGATCGCGGATCTGTGAGGCACAGATAAGAGGAAGAAGACGAAGAAGAAACGCTTTGGAAGCTTGTGATCTCTCTCTCTATCTCTATCTATCTTTTGATTGTCTCCTTTTTCCTGCGTTTGGCTTTCGCACTTTGGCTCCTCTCTCTACAAATTTTCGGGGTTAGAGAGAGAGAGAGGAAAACAAAACACAGCAGCCAGGAAGGAAAAATTCAATACATAAATAAATATTTAAATGAAAAGTAGAAAATAAAAAATAATAATAAGACAGCTCAACTTAACACGGACAATATTAAGGGCTCTAAATCATAATAACTCGTTCATCGTTTCTTTTTTGTCATTTGATATCACAGCTGTTTCTTCTTTCATCTTCGTATTTTTTGTTAATTCAGAAAACATCATTATTACTTTGGTCTCAGCACGTTTTATAAATTTCATTCTCATTGACAGATTAGAAATAAGAATATGTTAGTAATTGTTTAGTGGAGTAGGAAGCTATTCAACCATATACGGAGTGTTTCAGTACTGCTGAAATCAAGAACAAAGTTGTCTTTAGCTTCATTGAATTAGCAGAGATAATTATCAACTTCTCATAAATAATTTTGAGGGCGATTCTCTTTATTTAAAAAAATCAACTTACTCATAAATAAATCAAGCTGCAGGTGTTGCCAGAAAAGAATAATGACGGTGACAAAAAAAAAAAAAAATCCAAGGNTGACGGGGAAAAAAAAAAAAAAAAAACAAACAAGGCAAATACGTTTAGTCAATGGGCCTCAACTCAGCTATATAGCTAATCCAAGAGCCCAAAGTACAACCACTCCACTTGTTTCGAGTCTTCGACAATAACTAATTCTTCAAAATTGAATTTCATAATTCATATGCTTTTTGTCCGAATTTTTCGATTAAATAAGCATGTCAACTAAATATAAGTTTGATATGAATTTCAAAAAGTTTAAATTTTATTTCAGTATGATTTTTGGGTCCGATTTAGTTTTTTTTATTAATACTATTATTTTGCTCAATATATTACAAAATGGAAAATGAAAGAATTGGTGGAAATTAGTTGAATGAAAGTGATTCTCTGACGTATTACATAACAATTTATTAATAAGCCAATAAGATCGAGAAGATGTGTTACTTCCACTTTCTTGCTTTCGAAGCAATGATAACTTTCCCTCTACGAACAGATCGGAACAATGTCATGTCCAACTCAAAAGAATGTCTTTTAACTTTGTCGTTGGAACTATGTTTTAAGATAGAAAACGTAATTATATCGAATAATCGAAAGAGAGAAGAAACTGAACTTTGTCTCATTACATTAAAGGAAGAATAACAAAATAGAAAAATGTATGCACAACAATTAAATTACGAAACACTTTTTTTCACTTAACAACACAAGGGGACAGAGAAGAGTGTGATACGATCTAACAGGGTCTTGGAAACAACTCTACTTGATGAAGACGCAAAGATAATGATGCACAAGTGGAAGATGAGCGACATTGAAGAAGAGGAAGTGGTGTGGATCGTTGATAGATTGTTTCTGATTTCCACGCGACGATCCTTATTTGGTTCACTTCTTCTCCTCTTTGACTTTGACCCTTCCTTTATTTCATTTTTTAAAAGAAAACCTGTGAAGAAGAAATTGAGATTTTAGTTAGGGGACAATTATTAAAGACGGACGATGAAGTAACTTGTAACTATAGTGAGTGTTGAACTTACTTGAATAATGAGGAAATTTTGTTGAATTTGATGAGCCTAGTAGTGTGTGGGAGGTGGGGGAGAAGCGTAGATGTAGACTGGAGGTGGGGGAGATTTTACTGGTGGTGGTGGAGAGGTGTAAAGGTATGGTGGTGGTGGGGATTTCACCGGAGGTGGTGGTGACGTGTAATGGTATGGTGGAGGTGGAGACTTGACTGGAGGGGGTGGTGAATGGTAGTAGTATGGTGGTGGTGGAGATTTCACCGGTGGAGGTGGTGAGCTGTAATGGTATGGTGGTGGTGGAGATTTCACCGGGGGTGGTGGTGAACTGTAATGGTACGGTGGTGGTGGAGATTTCACCGGGGGAGGTGGTGAGCTGTAATGGTATGGTGGAGGAGGAGACTTGACTGGAGGAGGTGGTGAATGGTAATAGTATGGTGGTGGTGGAGATTTCACCGGAGGAGGCGGTGAATGGTAGTAGTATGGTGGTGGAGGAGACTTGACTGGAGGGGGTGGTGAATGGTAGTAGTAAGGTGGTGGTGGAGATTTCACCGGTGGGGGTGGGGAGTGGTAGTAGTATGGTGG
>OVAQ01003098.1:0-10697 GCA_900406345.1 Erysimum cheiri | reverse complement strand
TCTTCTCCAAGATCTGCGTTTAAATCAAAAGAATGATTTTCTTTATCAGTACTCCTAGGTGAAAGATTTAGATTCAACGTAGTAATGGAAGATGAACAGAAAAATGATCAAATGATCAACGTAGCCATGGAAGATTTAGCTCAAATGTTGAAAAATGATCAATTTAGATTCAGCTCGTTTTAATCAAATGTTGAAAAATGAACGAGTAAAAGTTTTGATAAAAGTATTTGCCTCCATTTGATTTTTGTTTCCCTCCAAGTTTTGATAAAAGAACAATGTGAAAATGTGAAAATGGGTGTCCAATGTAATGGTAAAATGAAACAATAAACCCAATTTCAATCAGACAAAAACTCACCAATTTCAATCGATAGAATCGAAAGCTGCAAATACAAGAACTTGAGAAAACCCTTGATAGAATCGGAAGCTGCAATTCCACCATCTTCTCTTTCACCGTACAGATTCTGATTTTAGAAAATCAGATCGAAACCAAACACAAAATGCAAAAGCGAAAGAGAGAGAGAGACAATCCCAAAAATCAATCAAAAGACAATCCCAAAAATCATTTGAAGAGAAGGCGCGACGACATCTTGAAGATTGTAAATGTCCATGATTGTGGGGATAGATCTACGGGCAGCTCTAAAGAAATCGAAAACACGGCGACGAGCTTCCGTCGATTTCAGAAAGGGAAAGGGAAATGTTTTTTTGTCGGAGAAGAAAGAGATTAGGGAAAGGGATAGAATTATAATTTTTCTTATTTCCTTAATTTAACAGATTACGGTTAAAACGCCATTTAATCACAAACGGAGGGAGTAGTAACTTTATTAAAGATAAAGATCACATAACACTCAAAATAACAGTCTTATGATTTATTATCACTTACATTAATATGTTAGTATCAATACTAGTACAAACTACTATGCAATAAATAAAACTATTTTATTATATATTTTTTGTCCAACATACATTATACAGATTTAAATCCGAATGATAGAAATAACAAGAACATTAGTACAAATCACTAGACTATATAGTCTTCATATATATCTTATTATTTGATTATACTGCTCTTATTATAATACAAATTAAGTTTTCTTGTGAATAATAAGAAATTAAGGACAATGATGGCGACATGAGCAGTGTAAATGTCCTCCACCTGTATCAGTGCAGCGACTTTTCCCTCTCTTCCATTTCATCAGGCACAAACCTTCGCAATCTTTTGCATTACACTTACCATCTAAGGTTGGAAAATTGTCAACACAAGTCTTTTTCATTTGCTGCACATTCGCTCGTACTCCTGTTACTGTAATATTAAAAACATAATCTTAGTTTTTGTATTTAAAATGAAGAGTAGTATTTTCAATATGAAAAATATTTAAGGAGTTTCGGATACATTAATAAAAGATTCAAATATCAAATTTTGCATTTATGATTCATTAGTTATTCTTAAAGAGGAAACATAACATTATAACTAAAAGTAATAATTATATAAAGGTAATTTTGAAAAAAATGCATAGAATTTTATATAAAATTACATAATATAAATATATATGAAATAAAAAATGTAGTTTGAAAGTTTTATCTATGCGACATGAATAGAAAATAATTGATGATGAAAGAAACCAAAAATGAAACATGATTTTTACTCTAACAATATCAAGACCATTTTTATTATATGGCCATATAATTTTATAAATAAGAGAATTAACAATGAAAAACATCCACAAATACTTTTGGAATCGGTTGTTTAAGCCTAGCGTAAAACAGTTGAACTCAGTTTTCTAGGTGTTGTAAATATAATAGACATAAAAAAGCTAAACTCGATATTACAAAAATGTTTAGTAAAAAAAATTTCTGATATATATTGTACAAACATAGCTGAAATAATATTTAAAGGAAATGTGATATTTTAAAGAAATGGCATTGTATTTGTAATCATTTTCTGTTATAACAGTTATATGTAACATAGCAAGACAATGTTATATATAATTACAAATTAACCTAGCACAAGAATGATGAAGAAAGATAGAAAGCTGGATAAGATTTGAAATTATTTTTTCATCTTAGATGATAGAAGTGAGTTAATAGTGTTTAATAAAAAAACAGAAGACAAAGGGTACTTTT
Source organism: Erysimum cheiri (assembly GCA_900406345.1). NCBI lineage: Eukaryota > Viridiplantae > Streptophyta > Magnoliopsida > Brassicales > Brassicaceae > Erysimum > Erysimum cheiri. The sequence goes on along the minus strand of OVAQ01003098.1, from coordinate 8,576 downwards.
ATATATGAAGTAAGATATCTCATATTTAGACATCTATTTTAAGTTTATGTACCTATTGAAATTCCGATTTAAAAGGATCTAGTTTTACGCACATTCCCAGTTTTATATTACCACATCCAAGCGAATGCATCGTTCCGTATTCGCAGGGAATGGAAGTTAACAAACTTTTGTGCAAAAATTTTAGGGGGAGGTATTGGTTTATGGATTTTAGTGGATTTAGAAATTCAAACAAAAATCATGTGTTATTCAATCTTTATCAAAATCTTTAAAATCTTTATCAAAATCATGTGTTATTGGTTATATGTTTTGTAAATACTAATTAAAATACTATGTTATTCGTTTAGTGATTTGTTTTTGGATTTCCAAATCCACGTTTTATTAAAAATGGATTTGAATGGATTTGACAGTGAAAAATAGAAGGATTCAAATCCGTTGGTAAACACATATTATTTCAAAATCCATAAGTATTCTTTCCAAATCAATAAGGATTTTTAAATTCTATATGGATTTCAAAATCCATAAACCAATACCTCCCCCTTAGTCTTTTATGTGAAAAGAGTTTCTATTAAACTTCTCACATGTAAAAAAAAATAAAAAAATCAATATAGGCATAGCAGGTTTCCGGATTTCACTCACTAACCACCAAAAGTATATTTATATATCCAAAATATTAATTATATTTACATTTAATATAACTCAATTACCTAAAATTATAATTATAAACCCAAAAATATCAATTATGTTTAGATAAAAAAAAACCAAAGTACTAAAAGTAACCAAAATATCAGATTTTTATTTATTTAAATTTAACCAAATTTAATTTAAATTAAACTATTTTTTCTATTTTTCCCAATATTCAGGGAATTCGGAATCGAACCTAACCTGGATGAAACCGAACCAAATCCGAACTAAAATTTCAAAATACCGGATTGGATCCTCATCTATCCGAAATACCCGGAATCGAATGGATATATCCGGAACTGAACCGAATACCCGAACGGCAATGTTAGTCTAAAAGAACAAATTGTAAAAGACTGAGAATAAAAGGGCTCACTATGAAATTCGGTAGAAGTTAAAGGGGTTTCTAAACAAACTTTTCTTTGAACTTAGAAAACCAAAAAGTTTCTTCATTGCTTTGCTCGAGTGCCTGCAACTACTACACTTCTGATTTTGAGTGTTTCAAGGTTTCTGATTGATAACGAGTATTCAAGTTGCAGAAGAAAATGGAATCGAATCTTCCTCAATTCAAGGTCCGGTTAAGTTTGAATTTTACCCGGTCTCTGCAATTGAACTGTTTCGAACTGTTAATCTTGAAGAATGTTGAAAATTTGATGTTTTTACTTGTGATTTGTTGAATGTATTTGCTAAAGTTACAATCTTGTTGTGCTTTTCAAAACCATCACTTGGGAAAGTTGGAATCTTTAGGTTTGCTGATTATTATTCTTCACTATTGAATATTTTTTGCAGCTAATTTTGGGATCTTCTTCGATTGCTAGACGTCAGATATTAACAGAGATGGGATACCATTATACCAATTCACTCTAATGGTAATTTCTAATTTTCATGTTCCTTTGAAATATTAAAAGACTGAATCTTTGTATTTGGGTTTATACAGTTCAAGTAATTGTTTTGTGTGTAGAGTGCTGATATTGATGAGAAAAGCATCCGTAAAGAGATACCTGAAGAGTTGGTTTTGGCTTTAGCTGAAGCAAAGGTAACTTCTTTAATCATTTAGAAGCAAATCTTTGTAAGCTTTTGTTATCTGCAATAAATATATAATTGTTACTAAGCTCCGAATTTTTATGTTTCTTCTGATCCAATATCTAGAATGGGTATTTGTATAGTTCTTTCGGTTTTATATATTGGTAGCTCTGTTAAATCTTAATGATGTTGTTTTGTTCAAATAAAGGAAAGCATTTAATCTCCAAATCTTTATCAGTATAATCAGATTTTTCACTAGTAACAGAAAGATAAGCAGATCGAAGAGCTTCACGAGAAGCATCAATTGGGGTTAATTGGAGATTGAGATGATAAAACGAAGAGTTAAGTGAGAAGTTGTGTGTGTGTACAGATTCCGAGGGAGAAAGCAGAAGCAGGATCGGAGGGAGTGAGAGAGAGGAGAAGAGAAGAAGCGGCGGCGGAGGAGAGAAGAACGGTGTTTCTACGAGAGAGAATACGCGGCGGTGGGAGATCGGAGGCGGTGACTGGTGGTGGTTGAGGTTTAGTGATTGAAGAGAAGATTGGGATAAGACGAGCCATGGCTAAAGGATTAATAAGCTTTGTACCCGCCTATGTGGTATTTATATGAATGCCAAAATTTGATTAATTCTTTTTTTGTTGTTGTTAATTGTGAGGATTAATTAAGGTCTCATTTTGTAAACAAAAATTCGAATTTTCTTGCTACAAAGAAGAATAAACATATTTGAGGGATTAGAATCTAGTTGATTAAGCATTGAGAATAGTAATAGATAAAAAAAATTAATATTATTTTATTTCTAGATAAAAACTTAACTACGATAAGAAATATCATCGTTATTTTTTTAAAAACAGGTTACGTTTTCGTAAGCTAACGTCAATCAAAATGACGTCGTATTCGGTCTAACCCAAAACTTCGAATCGATTTCATTTCCAAAATTCTCAAACCGATTTTATCCCCAAAATCTCCAAAAAAAATTTAGAATTTAAATTCTTCAATTTTCTCTATTGGTAGACGTAACCCCGTTTGTTTAGTCCGTTAATCGATTTAATGTTGTGCTTCTATTAGCAATGTCAACAACAGTATGCAATTTATTCGATAAATCAAAATAAGTTCGATATTTATTTCATAATCCGGAAAATTCGAACTTTTTTTCAACGAAAATGCGGAGTTGAAAATTCTTTTCTGACATTTTTTTCTTTATTATTTCTTATATGAATATTTTAGTATCAATACTAGTATAAGCTACTATGCCAATAAATAAAACTATTTTATTATATATTTTCTTGTCCAACATACATGATAAATGGATTTAAACTCGGATGACTAAAATAACAAGAACATTAGTACAAATCACTAGAGACTATATATATAATCTAAGTTCATGTCTTATTATTTGATTATATTGCTCTTGTTATAATTATTAGAGCCATAAGACACAAGTCCATAGTAGTGCCAACAAGCCCAATGCAATGTCAATTAGTCCATGTGTGTTTAGGGTTACAAAACAAGTAGTGTCCTATAAATATCTTTGTTATGAGAACTTCTATTGTAACTTTGAGAGTTGTCTCAAAACAACTCTCCTCTTCATCTATATGAAATATCAATCTTGAATCATTTGTGTTCTTGGTGACAACACAAGTTTCCTTCTCTCTTTTATATTTCTTGCACTTAATAAAGCTTTAATAAGCTATCTAGTTTTCATCTTTATATTTCTATGTTAATAAGCTCATTTGAGCATGGTTTGGATTTTCCCACAATAATACAAATTAAGTTTTATTGTAAATAAAAGGAAATTAACAAGAATAATAACATGCGCAGGTTAAATGTCCTCCACCTGTATCAGTGCACATACTAGTAGTGCTCTTCCATTTCTTCTTCCATTTCTTCATGCACACATAGTTACAAAGCATTTCATCACACTTACCACGTTTAGTTGGAAAATAGTCAGCACAAGTATTTTGTGCATTCGCTTGTACTCTTGTAACTGTAATATTAAAAACAAAAAAGAAGAAAATTAGTTTTTGGTATTTATAATGATCTGAAAAGTAGTATTTTCTATATGAAAAATATATTTTCAGGAGTTTCGGATACATTAATAAAAAATTCAAATATCAAATTTAGCATTTATGGTTCCAAGGAAACATAAAATTATAACTAAAAGTAAGAATTATATAAAGGTAATTTTGAAAATATTGTAGAGAATTTTATATAAAATTACATAATATAAATCTATATGAAAAATGTGGTTTGAAACATTTATCTATGCAATATGAATAGAAAAGATGATGAAAGAAATAGAAAAAAATGAAACATGAGCTTATATTATATTACAATAATTTTTTGATAATATATTAAGACCATATAATCTTATAAATAAGAGAATTAACAATAAAAAATCTAGAAATACTTTGGGTATAGATTTTTTAAACCTACTGCAAAACAAGTTGAACTCAATTTTGTAGGTGTTGTATGAAATAGACATTAAAGAGCTACACTTGATATTACAAAAATGCTAAGTAAATAATAAATTTGACATATATATTTTATAAACATAGCTGAAATAATATCCTAAAGAAATGGCATTGTATTTATAATCAATTTCCGTTATAACAGTTACATGTAACATATATAGCAAGACATGTTATATGTAGTTACTGACCTAGCACAAGAATGATGAAGAAAGATAGGAAGGTGGACAAGATTTTAAATGATTTTTTCATCTTAGATGATAGAAGTGAGTTTTTTTTTTTTTTTTTTTTGTTAAAGATGATAGAAGTGAGTTAATGGTGTTTAATAATATAAGAAGAAGAAAGTGTACTTATATATATATGAAGTAAGATCATCTCACATTTAGACATATCTATTTTAAGTTTATCTACCTACTTAATTTCCTATTTAAAAGGATCTAGTTTTACACACATTCGCGGTTTTATTCTCATCTAATATAGTAAAAGCTTTAGACTCGTTCTATTTCTCTTTATTATCAAGCATTTTTTTCTAATTTAAAGAAGAAACTATTGAAGTTCGTCGAAAAAAAGACATATATCTAGCCTATATATTCTATTGTACATATCATAAAAAAAATTGGAAGAAAAAACAACGACAAAAATCAGTTGGATTTTCAAAAATCAAGAATCTTGATTTCAAATGAAAAAAATTGAAATATGTTTTTAAATTAAAATATATCTATACTGAATGTAAAAGAAAGAAATTCGAAATCAAATTAGCATCTATTGTTGGGGATAATTTTTAGCTATTTTAACATATATGTCAATCGTAGTGTGACTTTGACTAAGCACAAAGGAATAAACTTTTGAGCCATCTCCTACACTATAATAGTTCTCTGGTTTCTTCTGCTTGTGTCTCCTTAGAGTCACTATGAATTTGGTCTTTTGCTAAGATCTTAACTTTATGAGCTTCAAAACAATCCTTCTCTTTATGACCTCTTCCTCTTTCTCATCCGCAAAACATATATTCTCTGTTAGAGCCTTCTGCAAATCCACCTCAACCAACATTCTTGCAACATCCAAGCGAATGCAATGCTCGGTATTCGCGTGAAGTTTAACAAACTTTTGTGGACAAAAATTTTAGTCTCTTATGTGAGAAGAGATTTCCTGAAACTCCCCGTAGGTCAATCCACATAGACATCGCAGTTTCCGGATTCCACTCACTAACCACTAGAAGTATATTGTCTATTTGTCTTACATTTTATTGACAATCCAACTGTAACTTTACAAAAAAAATACACATATTACAAAGATTCTGGGATACTTTCACAATAATTTTATCCATGTACACATTGACTTCGATTGGTAATACGCATAATTGCATATTGACATAAGTTTAAGAATGAAATTTCGCAGAACAAAAACTTACAGAATATTAACTTGTGCTAATTAGATATATTTTTATAGTGGCGGACAAGTTTTTATGTCACAAAAAAACTGTATATCCGTTTATTTGCATAATGAGTTTTTACTTATATTTTTTAGACGAAAATGTAAATTCTATACTTTTGCGTTTTGTTAAACATTGTCAAGGATTTCTTGATTGGTAAATTTTTTGTATAATCACATTAAAAAAACGTCATTCCGCCGTAATGAGTATAACCGATCGGAGCGATTATTCCAAACATCCCTAAAAGTAAATTATTAATCCATTCTAACTATAGGTCCGAATTGGGTTTGTAATATATTTTGCTCAGTTTAACTAAACTCTCAACAACAAATGAAGAAGGATAAACCTTTTAACCAAAAAAATATATAAATGAAGAAAGACTTTAAAATGATAATGCATCATCACAATATCATTAAGATTTAGAAAAGTAATATAAAAAAGGTTTATAGATTTTGTGATTAGAAGTAAAAACAAAACGAAGTAAAAAAAAACTTCAATTTGACAGAAAAATAACTTTCATATAAATCTCTATTCTATTATTGAGTAAACCTGGACAGTTGAAATTTATATTAAGTTATTTTAACCAATATNAAAATAAATATATATTATATTACATAAATGCCATTGAAATTTGGAGGAAAAATATTTAAAGACTACAAAAAGAACAAATTGTAAAAGACTGAGAATAAAAGGGCTCTTTATGCAATTTAGCAGAACTTAAAGGTGTTTCTAAACACACTTTTCTTTGAACTTTAGAAAACCAAAAATTTCTTCATTGCAACACTTGAGATTTTGAGTGTTTCAAGGTTTCTGATTGATAACGATTATTCAAGTTGCAGAAGAAAATGGAATCGAATCTTCCTCACTTCAAGGTCCGGTTAAGTTTGAATTTTACCCGGTCTCTGCAATTGAACTGTTTCGAACTGTTACTCTTCAAGAATGTTGAAAATTTGATGTTTTTACTTGTGATTTCTTTAATGTATTTGCTAAAGTTACAATCTTTTGGCGTTTTTCAAAACCATCACTTGGGAAATTTGGAATCTTTATGTTGATTTTGCTAAATTATTCTTCTTACTCATTGAAATTTTTGCAGCTAATTTTGGGATCTTCTTCGTTTGCTAGACGTCAAATATTAACAGAGATGGGATACCAATTCACTCTAATGGTAATTTCTAACTTTCTTGTTCCTTTAAATTATTAAAAGACTGAATCTTTGTATTTGGGTTTATACAGTTCAAGTAATTGTTTTGTGTGTAGAGTGCTGATATTGATGAGAAAAGCATCCGTAAAGAGAAACCTGAAGAGTTGGTTTTGGCTTTAGCTGAAGCAAAGGTAACTTCATTAGTCACTTGGAAGCAAATCTTTGTTATCTGCAATATATAATTGTGACTAGGCTGAGAATTTTCTTATCTAGTGTCATGTAATGGTTAATGAACTATTCTGTATGTTTCTTCTGATGCAATATATAGAATGGGTATTTGTATAGTTCATGTTTCTTTCGGTTTGTTAGCTTTGTTAATCTTGTTGATGTTGTTTTGTTCAAATAAAGGAAAAGATTTATGTTTGTTTCTTGTTGCGCATTGTTTATGTATAAACTGTATCACAGGCTGATGCTATTGTTTTGAAACTACAAACTACTGAATGTGAGGATGAGGAACAACCGACCGTCTTGATTGCATCGGATACAGTATGTAGTTTTTTTGGTTTAGTTAAGTACTAGTAAAGTCCTTCATCTACTATCACCAAGTTCCATTTTATGTTTCTGGGGATGCATTGTCTTCTTGGCAAAAGACACTCTTAGTAGCTTTACTTAGTCAGGCACCAGAAGTATAGCCTTATGAATTTTATCTCTTTAGGGTCCTCTATATCTTACTCTCCGGCTATTATATGTGTGATTCTCTAGGTTTTGATTTGAGTTCTTGGTTTTGCTTATTATCTTCTGCGTAGCAATTTCTTTGGAAATGCATTTAAATCTTTATGCTATGCCTACATAGCAGCATCACATGTTTTGTGGCTCTTTTTTATTCATATTCTAGAGGAAGATTACAATCTGGTTTTATCTCGGCACATTATTATTTTCGCCTGAGTTTGTATTATCTGGCAGGACCTCTTTCATGCATTATTAGGCCACTATATAACCAAAGGTGTTTCATATAACATTTTTTCTTCATCAGACACTTTAATAAACCGGCAAAATCTTTTCCCAGGCTGAAGCAATCATGAAGCGGATCCCTGATGATGACAACACAGAGGAGGATAAGTCAACCTTACTTGTTACTTGTGACCAAGTACTGATCTATATTTGAATTTTCTGAGTTTGTGGAAACTTTACTTTGATATTCTCATATAACTAGCTGTCATGTACAACCATTTTAGGTTAGGATAGTGATTAAGAGGAATCCAGAGAGATAAGAGCATATAAATTGTTAGTTGGTTTGGTAGTGTATAGGATTTGAAAAACGAATGATGGGGCATTCTCAGGACATAAGTGGTACTTGGTGATATTAGATAGTCTATGAGAAACTTGGATTTAATATTTTCATTGGGTATGAAGGTGGTCATCTATGAAGATGCCGTGAGAGAGAAACCCTCAAGTGTGGAAGAAGCAAGGGAGTACATAAGAGGTAATAAGCTCACATGATCTTTCTTGTTTGCTACAAACTCAAGGCTTAAGGTCAAATATCTTAAATTCAAAACACAGGCTATTCCAAGGGACACACAGCAACAGTGAGTTCTGTGGTTGTGACAAATCTCAAAACAGGAATCAGAAAAGGAGGAGTCGATAGAGTGGAGGTAACATTATAAATGTGTGTCTCACTAGAGTAGGGATTTTTACTATATATAGCACTGGCTGATGATGTAATTTCCTAACAGATCTATTTCAATGAAATATCAGATGAGATTATCGAGAAACTGGTGAGTAGTGGTTGGTACAAGTTTAAGATATATATATATATATATATATATATATATATATATA
>OVAQ01003096.1:0-10700 GCA_900406345.1 Erysimum cheiri | reverse complement strand
AAAAATAAAAAAGTTTGGGGTTTTTTTGGGAATTTTCCCTTTAAAAAAATAAAAGTAATTCGCAACGGACTAAGTGTGGTTTATTTTTACATACAAATAAATTTGGTCTGCCGCGGATTAGCGTTGCTCTATTTTTAGAGCGGTCCAATCCATAGACGATTTTGTCCGCCCCAACCACGGTTACCATTCGAACCCTATGTTTTTTCTTCACAAACTGTTTTCTTTTTTACTTTTTGTATTTTTTTATAATCTTTTACTTTTTGTATTAAATTGGAGAGTTTAACCTAATAGAACTATAAACCGTCGCACAAAGAGAAGATACAAATTCATTACAAGATAATTTATCTCATTAAAAAGATTAACTGATACTTCTAAAAATAGTACTAGAAGAAATTCAGTCTTGGAATAACAAAAATATAGAATCAAACAAACATCCATAATCAGAAATGCCCACTTAATCCCTTTTACAAAACCAGTTATGACAAGAAAAATTAGTGAAATATTTGTTGTTTTAGTAAGTTTTATATCAGAGTTCATTTGCTAGATAGGTAGATATATAAATTTATGCCAAAATTGGTTCTTAAAACAAAAACAAAAAACAAATGTCTTCACAAACAGTTAATAATAATGTAAATTTTCGCTGATAATTTAAATTATTGTTCACCAAATAAAATTCCAAAAATTATTAAAATTGATAGTTATCTGAGCAATTTTCGCTGATAATAGTACTTTTCATAATTGCTCACCAAATAAAATTCCAAAAATTATTAAAGTTCAAAGAGAAAAAAACTGGAACCTTTAAAATATTTAAGATATATTCTACCAAAATAAATACGTGATTTCTTACAAAATTTAGAATAAAATTCAAGGTTACAAATAACATAATATATAAATATTATGTAATTTAGGATTATGTTGTAATTATGTTTACCCTAGTCTCTCTATTTTATCTTACGATATACTTCCTCCGTTTCTTTATATAAAATGTTTTAGAGGATTTTTTTTGTTTCATAATATAAGATGTTTTCAACTTTCTAGACAACTTTTAGATTAATTTTATATTTTTATATTATTTACTTTATGCCATCTTGTTTATGATTGATTAAAGTTTTTAAAAATAGATTTTTCTTAACATATTTGTTTTTATCTAAAACATCATATATAAAGAAACGGATGGAATATAATAATTAAGCTCTTCTTATTCTACAAATACGAATAAAATTCATTCTCAAAATTCAACATATTAGGCTTGTCGTTGCCCTTTACAGGTTATGAGATTGGCCACTATAAACTGCAATGGTACTTGTTCAATCCAATCCGTTCCATTCAATTGTCTCTCTCTTCAGACATCTGTCCCATTGCATGTTAGAGGGAGAGAGAGAAAGAAACAGACAAAAGCCGAACAAAAAACAGAGATAAGACTCTTCTTGAAGAGCGTGTGAGACAGAGAGAGATAAGGTTTTTTGTTTCCTTCTTTAACAGATTCTTCTCTTCTCCTCTTCCTCTAAATCTAATCCTACTCCCCCGAATATCTCTGTCTTCTGTTCTTTCTTTTTTGGTAATTTACTTTTTTTCTACCATTTGGTCAAAACCCTAGATTTGTTTTCCAAAAGCGTATCTAAAAATGAATAGCTTTCCTCTTTTCCTTGGATTATAAATATTCACTCTGGTTTCCCTTACCCTAAAGCCTTCTTCAGATCTAACTCAACAGCTTCAAAGTCTCATCCTTTTCAAATCATCTGAATTCGTATCGGCAAGGTAAGGTCATGAGTGAGTTTTGGGACAAATTTAATTTTAAGAGAAACGCACTGAAACTGACAGAAGAGAGTGAGCACACAAAGGCACTTTGCATGTTCGATGCCTTTGCTTCTCTTGCGTGCTCACTGCTCTATCTGTCAGATTCCGGCGCCGATTCATTTCGGTCCGTTTGTGTTTTCTTCTTCTAATTGTGTTCTCATCTCTCTCTCTCTCTCTCTCTCTCTCTCTCTCACACACACTTTCTCTCTCTTGTGTTCGTCATCTCCCCAAAGGTAAAATTAAAGACGATCCGATATCTACATGAAGTTTGTTCTTATTTTGCCATTGATTTGGTTTCCAATTGCATGCGAGTTTGCTTTTTTTTAGTCCTTCGTGAACTCTATATTTTATGAATCATTAGTATCGAAAGCTTAATCTATGAGTTTAAGGCGTGGTTAAGTGAGATTAACATGGGACCATTAACGTTAACCTAGTTTGTCCTTAGGCTGGTCCTAACTCTTTTGAATCCTTAATTTCCTCGATCGAAGTTAATATTATATGGTTGTCTTTTCCTTTTCTTTCTCATTCGTCGATAGCCCTGTTAATCCGTGATCTCTTCTGTTGGTTCATAAATATGTTTAGATATATTATTTGCTTCATATGATCATATATATGCCTATAGTCATGGATCTTGCAAGAGTACTGTTCATGATCTTCGATTTGCTATTGATTAGTCGTTTGTTGTACAGATTATTTATATTGCATGCTCGTACATCTTGATTCCATGAGGTATATAATTATGTTTTTAATTTAGTCTATTATATAGCTTGATGTGTTTTATTCTACATATAGATGGTATCTAATTTCTGTATTATTGATCTATGTGATCACGCTGTGAATCTTGTGAGAATATTCTTGTGGGTTTGTTTCTTGATTTAAGAGCATGTTCTTTGCATCCAATGGCGTTAATTACATATTCGCTTAGTTTGTTTGAGTGTTTGTTCCAAAATCTATAAGTAATTTTGGATCTAGGAAGCAATTTGTATATCCATTTGTGAAGAATGATGAATCTAATATCTTGATTAAGGAATTTATACGCTACTTGTAGTGCTTTTATGTATGTTTCATCACTGTGACTCTTTTTGTTTTTCTCTTAAATGTCTTGCAGTTATTGTTTTTGTATGTCAGAAAAAGATTTTACCTTGGGATTTTTTCCGGGTAAAAAGCTGATAATTTTTCTACAATTTATTAAAACATCTAATGTCCATTGTGTCTCAAGGCAAGGAAATTATCTTGGTTTTTGCCATGTTTTCTCCTTTGTTCATGTTTTCCATTGTTTTCAAACCAAAGAAGCCATATGACACCCAAGTTTTGGGTATGTTTTGTCACAGTTGATTTTTAATTTCTTCAAGAGTACTTTCTTGATACTTGTGAAAGGTGTTACCATTAAACGTTTATTGATTATAATCCTCAAGTGGTATGTCTAGATGAGGATATATGTATATAAAGGTTGAGCTAGTCAAATTATTCTAAAATTAGTGGGATGGAAAATGTCTCATGATGTCACGAGTAAACATGTAAAATGGAATATGGTTTGCAGAGCACTTATGTATTGCATTACATTAATGATTAAATGTTATAAGACGTCACCAAGGTTTTGGTTGCAGTTTACAGTGGTAGTAATCAAACTAATATTTTGAGGGATTTGTAAATTTTTTACAAATTCTATGTTATTCAATCGTGGATTTTAAAAATTCTAATGAAATCCAGTGTTATTGAATTAATGATTTTAAAATCCACTTTAAAATCCAGCGTTATTGAAACTAATTTGTGGATTTGGGTTTTAATGATTTTGAAGGATTTGAGAGGATTTCCTTAGTTAAAAATATAAGAATCTAAATCCTATGGTTTTAGGTGGGATTTGGAAGGATTTTACAATAGATCATATCAACTTCATCAAAATCATTTAAAAACTCGAAAATACACAAATCACTTACAATATTAAGTTACATTTATTTGGAAATTTATTAGAATCACATGGTGGAGTTTTGCTGAGCTATAGGAAAACAAATTCGAGGAGGGCTCTAACTAGTCTTGGGCATAAAAACCGAACCGAATGGACCGGACCGAGAATTCGGTTTTGGATAGGTTATGGTCGTAGCCAAATAACGGAATGGTTATTGTTTTAACTATCCATGGATATCGGTTATAAACCGAACCGAACCGAACCGATAATTGAATGGATAACCGAAATAACATAAATGCAATTATATACCTAAAAATATTAGGTATTTTAAAACCAAATAACTACAAGATATTCAAAAAAACCCAAACTATTTAAAAATATCCAAATAACCAAACCGAAAAATATCCGAAAATACCCGAATAATTGAAAAAAATCCGAAAAAATCCAAAAGTAATTTTTGGTTATTTCGGTTCTAGATTGGTTTCGTTCAAGAACCGAAACCGAACCGAAACCGAAAGGAACCGACCGAAACCGAACCGAAATTTTTAAAAAACCGAATGGTTACAAAACTCAAAAACCGAAATATATGAAACCGAACCGAATATCCGAACGTCCAGGACTAGCTCTAACATAGCTTTTGTAAGGTGGCATAAATGGTTCTTGTGTGAATTAACAAGGAAGATCCATGAGTGTACTCCATATTTACATATAACTTGGTTAGTTTCCAGATTATATTATCACGTAAGAGCTGTGTGTCTTGATCGTAGGGCTAATTTATGTTACGCCCAGTGTTGTGAGAAACCTTCTGATATATTTGTTCATTTCTGTTTCAGGTTTGGATGATGCACTGAGAGTAATGCAGTGTTTGCCGTAACCTATTTGTAAATTTTTGTGATGTGATTTGAGAGTTTTGGTTCTCTGATTTGTCAATTAATTGCAGTATGTTTCGCATATATGTGATTGTTCTAGTTTAGAGTCAGGAATTAGGCATCTGTTTGACTAATTATAAGGTGACTAGGATCTGAATCTTGTTCTGTAAGTCCACTGCGGGAAATCCATGAATGTAATTGGTTACATACTTTCATGTACTTGGAATTGAAATTTGAATCTAGTGTAAGGAATTGACGTATTACCAATAGAAAGAAATGTTGTTTCAAAGGAAACAGATTCTAGCAATTGGCTTTTTTGGTATGCGCCACCACCTATATCATTTCTTGATTTTCTTCTGAAAAATTCAGTTTAATTGACTATATGCAAATTGGCATTGCAGATCTTACAGGGTGTGGATTTAATTGCTAGAAATTACATATTTAATTGCTCCTTAGAAAATTAACCAGAGAAAATTAAATGTCTTCTCCTCGCTGCTTATTGTATACAAAGGGTATCTGACTTTGCTTTGTCAATAACGTGGAGCAAATATTAATTGATGTTTTAGAAACCGGTACAGATGACTAATCCAAATTCAGCATTATTTAATTTTTAGGCTTTAATTGACTCTTCATGTGGCCAGGCAGACACCTTTTATATATTTTTTCCCAGTAATCTAAGTCATTGTAAGGTTTAAACGTATATGAGATCATTAGATGTTTGGGTTTCTTTTTTTCTTTTTTCATGATAATGGATATTCTATTGGAATGAAGATATCCAGCCCAGCACACATTAAATTAAAAAACCTAAAAGCAATAACTTAACCGAAGACTTGACATGAAATGGAGAAAGGTTTATTAGTATGAAGTATGAACCAATAGTCCGCCGTACTAACCGTTTTATCCACTTTATTGCTGTGGTCAAAAAGGGGAATCCTAGAAACAAGAGCCGGTTTAGGGCAGAGACATTTTTTTTTTTTTCCCCGCAAGGGCGTATTCAAACCTTATCTTAATATCTTGGATTGGTTCCTAATTAAGCCTAAACAATAATAGCTACTCACTAGCCTATTGTTTCTTATAAATAATTAAGGTGAATTTGTCGCAAAATAGTTTAATACTCTCTCTATCTCAAATTATAAGAGATTTAAAGTTTTTTTAATTATTTCATTTTATTAGATATTTATATTAAAATAATAGTTTATGATTATTTTAAGTAAAATTTACCTAAATTGATTCAAATTTTTGCAAAAATAACTCATATAACACCCAATCCAAAGGGATTACTAGACTAACCTAAATTTTGTGATTAAAGACTATTATGCCATTTTTAACTATTAATCCAAAGGAACTATTCTTATATTAACTATTATGCTATTTTTAATTTATTTTATGTTAAATATTAAATAAACAATTATTCAACAACGAAAAGAAGGATATTTGTTTCTTCTTTCAGTTCTTCCCCTTCGTAGCTCGTCTCTTTCATCTCTAATATTGCCAAAACCCTAGCCACCTCAGTTTGAAGTCGCCACCGATGCAATCCATCTCCACGAACGAAGGCGAATATTGCCAAAACCCTAGCCACCTCAGTTTGAAGTCGCCACCGATGCAATCCATCTCCACGAACGAGGGCGACTCTTCTCACACGGGGCTGGAATCCCTAGGTGCATCGATTTGAACGGTTTCTCAAAGAGACTGTTCACCTTCTTTGTTGATTTTCTTAATTTTTTGGCATCGCCGTATTCGTCGTTTTTTCAGTAATTCCATCTATCGTCCATCTATGCCATCCTTTTTTCACTGGTGCCATATCCATCCATGGGTGATGACTTTTCCAACTTTGTGGCAGATTTAGTTTCTTAAATTATAAGTATGTCACAAATTTCGTTAGTCTATTGTATGTTCAAAGAATAAGTTTGTCGTATAAAAAAATCTGTGACAGGTTTAGTTTCTTAAACTATAAATCTGTTACAAATTTGGTAAATGTGTGGTGTTTTCATATTATAAGTCTTGTCACGTTTTATAAATCTGCCACATTTTATAAATCTGTCATAACTATAATAAGCATGTGGAAAATAAAAAATCTATCAAAATAAACCTGTCGCGGTATACTAAATTTGCTGAAAAAAATAAATCTGTCACAACAGAACCGCAGACTTTTAGAAATCACTAAAAAATCTATCAATGGCATTTTTGTAAATAAGTGGATCTTTTTGCGCTAGAAATTAATAATAATGGCAATTCTGTAATATTGTTTTTTCTAACAAAGAGCAAAAAAAAAGTATTTTAGACATTAGAAAAACTGAATGAATCCTTCAATTTTAGGAGATATTCTAGTAATTAAACTCTTTATTTGGGTTATATTAGTTTTTTTCCTTTAATTTAATTATGCAGTCATTTTGTTTATGGGTTGAATTTTTAGAAAAAAATTATTATTTCTTAATCTTTGTGTTTTTAGCCAAAACATCTAATATAATGGAACAGAGGGAGAGTAACAAATAAAGAAACGATTTTTTTCCCAATTTGACTAAGATGTCTTTTGAATTCGCGCGTAGTACTTGTGTTGTTCTATAAAAATTATACTCCTTCCGTTATTTAATATAGGATTTTTGTTGAAAATATTTGGTTTAAAAAAATGGATTTTCTCACTTTTTAATGTACAATTGTTAATGATAAATTATAGAATTCAAGAAAAATAACTAAACATTATTGGTTTAGAGCTTTTGAAAATTATAAATCACAAAAAATAATGTATTTTAATATGTTTGTTTATTATATCTGAAAAAACTAGAAAATTTTATAATAAATAACAGAGGGAGTAGCTTTTATTGAACTTGTCAACATATTTTAATAAAACGATCGACGAGTCTTGGTAATTTCTTAAATCTTGAGATGATGGAGGAGATAATAATAAAATGTAAATACAGGAATTTATACTTTTAAAACAAGAAAAACCTTTCTAGTATATATATATAGTCTTACAAAGTAGTCAGGAAAAAAAATTATCTGGAATAAAAACATGGAGGAGTCGAGCGAGAGGCTTGTCCGGTTAGAGGAATACGAGATCCCAAAATTTCCGTTGATCGGAGTCAGTGATACAGCGACCGTCGATGACAGCGTGGCAATGAGATCCATCGCGAGATATCAACGCATAATGTTGGAGCTCACCGCCTTTTCTTTCTTGGACCGCCCGGAAACAGAGACCTTCCTCGAGTGTCTCCCGCCTACACTCGTCGACCTTCTCGAAGAAGAAGAAGAAGATGATCTTATTCTCGGAGGAGTATGTCAAGAGCCACGGCCAGCTCTTCGTAAGATTCGACGGAGACGAGATCCTCCCCCTAGAGTATCTCGTCGATCCTCACATGTGTCTAGACCAATTTATCTCCGCCATAGATTTCTGCCACAATCCAGGAAAGAATTTTCTTCTCGACGCCAACGTTAAATCTTATAATTAAGCACTCTTATTTCGGATTTATCCACGATTATGTTTGTGTGTATATGTGTGTTCTTGTAAAAAATCATAATAATCGGATGTCTATCAATTCCGAAGCCTAAAGGCAATGGTGTGATGTTTATATTATACAATGTTTATCTGAATTTCTGGTATACCAACAGCAACCGAGAAACTTGTGTACCACTTGCCGGTTAGTGAGCTACCAATTTCTCTCTCTTTATAAGAACATGTGTGAAGAATGGATTTAAGCCGCAATCAACTTCTTGATGTCCTTCTGCAACATCTCATAACAAAAGAGATTAATGTTAGTATTTTATATATTACAATCATATATATATATATATATATACATTTAGGAATTTAGGAATGTTATGCGTTGATAGATTCTCTATGTACATTCGAATAGTCCAATTAGTGAACTATTCTAACTAGTTTTGTTCACGGTATAAACCGCGGACCAAACCGGAAACGACTGAACCAAGATCCAAGATTGAACTGAGTTTGAATTGGTACCTCGATTTGGAAAGGCGAAGTGGTGGGAGGGTATCTCTCGACAACTTTGCCATTTTTATCAACCAAGAATTTCTCAAAGTTCCATTTGATGATATCGCCAAGGAATCCACCAGCATTAGCTTTTAAGAATTTGTAGATTGGAGCTGTGCTTGGTCCATTGACATCAACCTGAAGAACACACAACTTATCAAGATTCAACATCTCTCCCTGACCTCCAAAATGATTTTTTTTCTTCTTCTTTTTTCTGCATACATACCTTGTCGAATATAGGGAACTCCGCTTTGAAACGGGTGCAAGCAAATTGCTTGATTTCAGAGTTTGAACCGGGTTCTTGAAATCCAAATTGATTGCAAGGGAAAGCTAGAATTTCAAATCCTAAAAATGAGAATACACAAGAAATGAGAAAGGTAATTAACAATCAATGTGTTACCTAATTCAATGGGAAAGTATAAAAGCTTACTATAAAAAGCTCACCTTGGTTCTTGTATTTCTCGTACAGATGTGAAAGCTCTGAGTAATTCGATGATGTCAAACCACTGTGACAGTCAAATAATAAAATATCTTTTTAAAAAAAATATTTCAAATGCAAAATTCGAATTAATTATCAAATTGAATTCGAAGAAACAATGATTAAAAAACATTTACCATCTTGAAGCAACGTTAACGATCAACAGAGGTTTTCCTTTGAATTTGTCCAGAGAAACATCCTTCCCATCTATGTCCTGTCTCAGTCATAACACAATTATGTTCTCCAATTTTAGGTTTTAGTTACAAGGATGTTTTCAAACTCTCACATGTACTTCAGAATTCAGTGAGATTATAGACAATCATATTTTGATGGGAGAATAGATATGAGCTTTTCATCCATAAAGAAACCTATCTTTCTTATTCAGATAATATAAGAAATAGAAACGTACCTTTACAGTGAAATCGTGAACAGTCTTCTCTGCAGCAGCTCTTGCATAAACGCTGAAACTTCTTGATTTGACTAGAAAGCCAAGATTATTAGACGATTTCAGGAAAACCCCATTTCTCAGTTTCCGTATTCTTGATGTTCCCACGGAGAATTTCAGTGAAGGGACGAGAAAAGCGGACGAATTTGGAGATGGGTTGGGTTTGGTTGCAGCCAAAACATTGAAGAATGAAGCGTAGGAGGAAGCCATTATTGAAGCAAGAGTATCTTAGAATGAGTACTTCGTTCTACTATTTAGACAAAAATGTTACACGTTACAAGGATTTTGAGAGCTAATAATAATAAAATAACTACTTATTAGCAGCATCATTTCTATCATGCTTTATTTTTTTTTTGTCAACTGGAATTTTATTCATACGATTGTGAAATACAAAGGAAGAATTCTATCATGCTTTATTTAATTATCCATATTTCTACCAAATTATGTGGTCAGAGTATAAACACGTTTTCGATATTATATTCACAATTTTGAAAAGAAATAAAATTGTATTGACAAATGAAATGGAAAAGGTGAGCGGTGCAAAAGCTATGGATTTGGTGAAGACTAATTAATCAAAGCTTATTATTATGCAACGCAGTTTAAGCTAAATATACGATATTTGTGATTGCTGCTTAGCATTCTCTTTTAAACTTAACCATGGAACCACGAAATTGTTTGAAGAATAGAGAACCAAACGGAGAAAGGTAAATTTGTTAGCGGCTATATATAGTTCAAAAGGCGATCCATAGTCTTCTCCAGTAGTTTCATGACGTTATAAAAAGGGACAGTGGCGGAGGTAGCAAATACTTTGACAGGGGTCAATTTTATTCTAAAGATTACAAATCTATTTGAAACAAATTTTTATAGGGGTCAATAAGCATATTTTTAACTATTTTTATGAATTTTGCTTCTAAAACTACATGTATATAAACAATTTTTACAAATCCACAAGGGTCAATTGACCCCCTTGCTAACTATATGCCTCCGCCCCTGAAAAGGGAGATTATAAAGACTCGTGTTTGGGGGTATGTATCCAAGAATAGTCATCTTTTCTTCATGTGTTAATTATCAAATATTTTTTTTCTAGAAGTTACCTAACCCGAGTTTGTAGACCTAATTTTTGGTGTCGAGTTAGGTTACGCTAGTTTTTTTTTGGTAAAAAGTTAAATTTATACTATTTTCGATTTTTGACAGAAATTACAGAGAAAACGAAGAAG
>OVAQ01003095.1:0-10702 GCA_900406345.1 Erysimum cheiri | reverse complement strand
TCTCTCTCCTCTGTGATGCGTGTTCTTGATTGATTTCATCGGCTCAGATCAGTCAGAGAGGCCAAGTAAGATTAGATTAGATTCATTACTCAGAGCCTAATTAAAGCCTTTTCCTTTCAAATCTGGAGATTCCTTTGTTTTAAAGTTTACTCCTTTTTTTGGAGATTCCCACTTTGTTCATTCATTAGATCTTCTTTCTTCTAGATTTTAATTTCTCTGATTTCAATATCTTTTAACATTTATTTGCAATCTTTGCATTCGTATCTGTTTCAGAATCCCTCTGGTTATTGCTGTTTTGCATGCGATTCATTTATTATCTCAATCATCATCATTTATTTAAACCCTTAATCTCTCAGGTTTCCTCTTCATCTTCACAATCATATATATTCAACAAAGATTTGTTCCTCATTGCAGATAGAATTACGAGGTCCTCTGGGATTTCATACATAGACAGACTCTCAAGTGTTGTTTGAGATTTTTTGTGATCTTTCTTGGTTGCTTCTTGTATACATGGCAGAAGTCCATAATCAACTAGAGATCAAGTTTCGGTTAACCGATGGTTCCGATATCGGTCCTAAAGCATTCCCTGATGCTACAACTGTCTCGGCTTTGAAGGAAACTGTTATTTCTGAATGGCCAAGAGGTCAGTTTTTTTATTGCTTACTTATTCTCGTAGCTTTTCAATTCTAATACCTTCCTCGGCCACTATGTTTTGAGATTGTTAAGGCTTGATGAGAACCATGTCCCAATAGGATATATCTTTATGCACAGAATGTTACTCATTATGCATAGAGTTGTACTTGTTCTTGTGATTGCTTCGTCAGGGAACTTTACTTGTTCTGTTATCCACGAGCTAACATGAACCCGTGTTCAACGCTCTCTTCTGATTATACTACTTGTCATTTTGTTCTTCTGCTGTGTTTGACTCATGATAGAGAAAGAGAATGGACCGACAACAGTGAAAGAGGTGAAGTTGATAAGTGCAGGGAAGGTATTGGAGAACAACAAGACGGTTAAAGACTACCGAAGTCCTGTCTCTAATCTTGTAGGCGCTGTCACCACAATGCACGTTATCATCCAACCTCCCATTACTGAAAAAGGTAAAACCTTAATGTCTAGATTCTTCTAAATACCGTTTTTAGGCTCCTAGATTCTTCTAAAGATTCTTTTTAGGCTTCAAAGTCTGTTCTTGACTTGACAGATTGTTTGTTTTACTATGTTTGAAACAGAAAAGAAGCCTAAAGGTGAGCCGAAGATGAACAAATGCGTCTGTTCAGTCATGTAAGAGAGTAGCAAAATCTCAAGAAAGAGTCAGATTTCTGGTCCTTAAGTTTGGTCCCTGATGTGGTTGGTATAGATTGTTTACTGATACAGATACAGAATGAAAAAGAGTGTTGAACTATTTTTTTTATAAGTATAAATCAATTCTCTTCTCTAGCTTGTTGTAGTAATGATTCAGTCTCTACTTTAGCTCTATTTCTTAGTTCATTTGCATTGGGAACTAAATGGACTTGGAACCCTTTCTTTCGTATAAGATCCCTAGAGATAAAATACTATATTTGTTCTCTGTTTGCATAGAGTTGTGAGACTAAACTCTCAACACCAGATAAAGAAAGACGATGAAATGATAATGCATCATCAAGATTTAGAATTGAAAGCAAAAACAAACGAATCAAACTACTGTAAAGCAAATCGAGCTTAAACATTAAAAGGAACAGAGGTTACATAACCTGCCAGCTAGACTAGCACGGGAAGAACCAACGAGCATCGGAGAATGGTATGGAAGAGAAGACACATTGTGGCAAAGGTTCCATCTTTTGGGTGGTGAGATCATAGACAAATATGTTGTGTAGATCCTTTTTACCATAACTGGCGCCACTGAAGTAGATAGAGTTCCTTTTGATCCCTGGGATGCCATTGGCCATAACAGTGATACCCATGTCATAGATCAATGCTTCATCGCCCAAAGAATCGATTTTCACCCACTTGCCATACAAGAGCTTGTAGATGCGAAAATACCATGTATTGCAGTGTTGTACTATACTTGATACCATGAGAAAATCTCCGGACACCCTGACTGCAATGCGTTCCTTGAAGTCGCGTAACTTTTCCCAATAGAGTTCATTATCATCTTCATCAAGAAAAGATGGAAAATCATAATGATTATAGCAAACACCAGGAAAAGACACAGACCCATCTTTGCGTGGATTATCTCCGGAAAAATCCCAAATATTGACAAAATCATGGGGATAATGGACGTAGAGCTTATGATCCTTGTGATTGTAGTCAAAATTTCCATAATCTCCAAAGAGGGGAAGGACGTGCCACTTGTTATAGCTTTTCTTGGTAAAGACACCACTGTGCATCATTACAATTAGGTAATCTTTGGTTTTGTTGTCTATCCAAAAACAAGCTCGGCCGTATTGTATGGATCCTCTAATAGATTGAGTATCGGGTAGATCAACCCTCTCACCAGTTAAAGGATTGAGAATGTAGAGATCCAGATGAGGATTTAACAACAAAAGCCAGCTTCCAAAAGTCGCCAGACAATGACTCTGGGCAAAGTCAACACCGAGATCTCTACTTCTGTAAACTCTGTCTTTATCTTCAGGAACGAACAGCACACAGCTACTACTGTTGTTGNTTGTTGGATTCCTCGTTGGGAGGGAAGAGAATCAGCCATGGAATCTGATTTTGCTTAGGGACGCAGCCTCTCGAAGCAGAGTGCCACGAAGAGCAAACCGATCTAGCTCGATTAAGAGATGTGAAACTCAACCGTTTGAAAACACATCGCAGCAAGTCCGGACATAGCTCCGCCCAGTTTGAAGTTCCCGGAACTTCATCTTCTTGTCTCCGACGATTAGCTTTCTTTTTCCTCTGGCCCATTGCTCAAACAAAGTTTTACAAATGAACCCTAAGCGCTATATAAATGAGATTGTTTTTTTTGTTGTTGTTCGTAATTATCTAAACTGAAGACGTCAAATATATTCATTAAAAAAATATCAAATATTTTCCTCATAACGGAGTAGAAAAACTCTTGTTGAAATTGGTTCTGATATCCTCTATCTGGTTATACTCGGTTTAAGAGCTAATAACTAAACCGGTTATTTCACTTGGTTAAAGTGTTTTGAGGTTCGATTTGAGCGAGAAAAAATTAAAAACAAGTTAAAATATAAAATAAATGAATAACAATTGAAACGCTGCGTTTCTGGTTAACAAGTGTATAAATAGAAACGACGTCGGTTCATTCTTCTTCTTCCTTGGGTTTCTTTTTCAAATCTTTACAGAGCAAAAAAACAGAGCCTTTCTTGATCTCTAAAATGGCGTCCTATTCTTCGATATCAGATGAAAAAGCGGTACTTTCGGCCACGTTTAGATCGTTCTTCGATATTTTTTCTCAATTCGCAGCACAGGTTGATATCGATGTTGTGAATTACTCAACTTATGCAATCAATAGGAGAGATAGATCACACAAGTACTGGAGCATGTTTGATGGCATCACAAACATGCTCTCAGTGTATACTAGAGATGCTGAAGATGGAGAAGAAGCCACTTGTGATATGACATCCGTAAGAGATAAACCGAGGTATCTACAATCGTCGTGTAAAAGGTTGGGGAACAATGATAATGCTCTTCTTGGGTACGTGACCAATCACATGGTGAAATTGGGGTTTTACATGACGAATTTCCCGCCCCCTTTTATCACGGCAGATGTGGTGTTTATTCCGGCGCCGGAAACCACCAAAGGTAGAGAGCTCCTAACGGTATGTATTTCTGATCAGTCTATAAACCTCGTTCGACCTACGGACAGTTCTTGCTTTTCCCACCCAATGCTGCAAGAATCGCAAAGTAAAGTATCATCAAGAGAGGTGAGGTGAGGAGGATTGGGGCAGGAACCGTCTTTGTTTTCGTCAAGGTTAAAGAAATTAAAGAGTTTCTAGCGGNAAAGAGTTTCTAGCGAAGGATCGTCCAAAACAGAGTATCATGTCTCATTCAGGAGAAGAATTCAATGTGGATCGCAAATTTGCTCAAAAGATTGAAACAGACTATGGAACGGTTCCCCCAAATCTATTGCACATGGCAAAGGTGTTCCAATATGAAAAGGCTAATAAAGTCCAAAGTAGACCTCTTCCTTTTGAAGGATATTTCGAAGAGATGAGTCGAGGGAGTATTCGTAATCTCATGGACAACATTCTATTTGGCGTTTTCAGCAATGTATTCGAAACCAGGCAGACGGAAAAGTTGTGTACAGTGGTAGGAGATTACGTCAATGGTCGACTTGAAGAAGGCTCGGGATTCATTGATATTGCTCGTGATTTGGGTTTCGCCCAAATTTGATGAAATTTGCCATGTGAAGATTAAAATTAGTCACTTTGGAATAGATATTGGCAAAATTGCGATGTGTAAGACAGTAAGTAGTCACTTTTAGTTATAGAAATTGGCAAAATTGCGATGTGTAAGAGGTCACTTTCATGAATAGTGAAGATTTCTGGGTACAATTTAGGGATTTCTAGATTTCTTATGTAAAAAACATTTCTCCTAGAATAAGTACAAGCTCTTCACTCTCTTTACTTAATTTCTTCTATTTCTCTCTCTTCTCTGATGCGTGTTCTTCTCTCCCCTTCTGATTTCATCGGCTCAGATTTGTAACAGAGCCGAAGTAATCACCAAATTTGGGTTTTTCATGCCCCATTTCAAATCTGGTTCCCTTTAGGAAATTTCCGTTTTGTTCTGTTAAAAGTTCACAATCACTTTTCCAAGAAAAATTGTTCCTTTTTGACTCACCGCAGATAGAATAAACTGTCAAGTGTTTGTGGTGTCTTTTGAGTTTTCTGTGGTTTCATTACAAGGCTGAATCGNTAACAGAGCCGAAGTAATCACCAAATTTTGGTTTTTCATGCCTCATTTCAAATCTGGTTCCCTTTAGGAAATTTCCGTTTTGTTCATATATATAAGATTCTCTCTTTTGTTCATATATAATGCGATTCATTTAGAGTTTCTGTTAAAAGTTCATGGATTAACCCTTAATCTCACAGTCACTTTTCCAAGAAAAATTGTTCCTTTTTGACTCACTGCAGGTAGAGTAAACTGTCAAGTGTTTGTGGTGTCTTTTGAGTTTTCTGTGGTTTCATTACAAGGCTGAATCGTTTTTGATATTCTTAAAGACTATTGAAGATGAATATTTTTTTCCTGTTTTGCCATCATCTTCGTTTTCTACCGGATACTGTCTTTTTCACAGCCCCAACAGAGACTAAGAACTGATCAAGAGAAGAGAGAGTTCTCATATCGTCTGGAGGAAAATAGCTCGCAGCTTTTCCCATTAGCGAAGTGAAGAGAAGAGAGAGCGAAGGACGAGTTACATATCTTTCCCCTAGAAGATCCTCTAGGAACCCAAACGCAGCTAGAAACTCTGATCTTCCTGCGTTTATTGGAGCCTCGAAATGAGCTGGGATAATCCTTTTAAATCTCCAGTCACGGGCTATCTCATCGATCCAATCTCTCACCTGAATCATTAGTGATGATCAAATCAAAACAAACCCTTTTGGACCAAAAAGATTCAGACAGATGATGCAGAAATAAGGAACCTTCTCAGGGACTTTGCTAAAGACCAAAGTCTTTACAATGGGAGAAACGATCAGCTTCTGCGACATTTGTGCAAAGCTTGCGTTTGGTTCCAAGAGATTCGAGGGACCAAGAAATAGGATTTGCAGAACCATTCTTTCCCAACCTGCAAGTTTTAAAACGAACAGAGGCCACTAAGATCTGACATCTTCTGGTTCATTGAAAGCAGGGGGATTTGATTTTAAGAACTGCTGACCTTTTTGGCGGGTGTTCGGGTTATCAACCACTGGATCATTAGGTACGTCTTTTCCTTTGCTAAGTATCTTCACAGCTAGTCCATTCTTAGCTGAGGCCAACAAGGATTCGCTGCTGATACTCGAGGGAGGTTTCCGCGGGACGAAGATCACTGCATCAGTGACTAAAAGGGTTCTTGACCGCTTATGGTAGAACGCCACTTCGACATACGGTCCAATCCCTGGATACACCATAAGAAAATGTGATTTTTGAATCTTTCAACCAAACCAGAATGAAATACTGAAGGAACATACCAACTTCTGGGGAGCTTAGGACTTTCTGCTCGATCTCCTCAGCCCATGGCGTAGACAAGTCCCCGTCTTTAATGATTTTAGCACGAAAGATACCGAAAAACTCAAGTGGTAAGTTCAATGGCCAGCTCCATTGTCTTGGTGCCACCCATACTTGGGCCTTAGGGAACTTTCTAGAAAAAGGACCGACAAAAATCTTGTGCTCATAAGCAAATGTTGGCAGGACAATGTACTCAACCGGAGCTTCCAACTCCTTAATAAGCTACCACAAAACAAAAACAAAAAAGCAAAACACTCAATAGAGTTCAATTATCTGCAGGCTCGGCTAAAAATGATATCTTTTTATCAAACACCAAGTGTTACATATCAGTGTAAGTAGAGAAATGAAAACAAAGTATGAAACTTTGTAATTTCAACAATTCTCAGGAGAAAGTAATGATAAATAACAAATCCAATTTGGTGGAAAAATTGAAAACCTGAATACACTCTTTGGTGGGAGCAATAGGAGCATGAACCCATAAACCTCCAGATTTGAGTTTGATAACAGTCATTCGTATATTCGTGGACACACTGCTAAACCCTAAAGCTTGTTCTTGTTCAAACATCCATATGCAACCTTTAACCGCCTTCAAACAAACAAGTTTCGAAATTGTGTAAGATTTTTGTCAAAATTGAGAGGTATTGACTTGAGATTCTGAAATTTGGAGATGACTAATTGATAATTGATATACCCTAATGAAATTTGAGAGATGGAGAAAAGCTAACCTCGGTTCTGATGGTGCGCCGGTTAAGGAAAGGGCCAAGAGGAAAAGGAAAACCAGTGAAGTTAATATAAAACCGTTTGCTTCGATCTCTGTCTACGTCATCAGTGACGACGGTCTTGCTCGTTGAAGAAGCGTAGACCAACACCGGACTGTTAATTTCCCGGCTTACAGACATGGGTCGACCTAAATTCAACGAACCACCGAGAAAGTTGGGGTTTTTATCCAATGGAAGTTTGGTTTTCGGAAGAAACGAAGAATGTTTCGGGAGATGAACCGCCATGGCCGCTGCCGCCATTTTCTTCTTCGTTTCTCAGTTCGAGGTTTTTTTTGTTCTTCTAATTGTACAATGGAATTAGAAGCTGATGTCTGGACACGTGGATGGGTTTAGTGGATTTTTCATCCTACGTGGATATTACAACAACTATTGTGTGGACATAATTTTTAGTATGAAACATTTTGATGATAAAAATAAAAGAAAGAAATCATTTTGATGACGTCAAAGTAAAATGGACAAAAAAACAAAACTAAGACGTATTCTTGGCCAAAATGAATGGGAAACAAATTTTTTGTTACAAGAAACTCTAGAACATTGGAGAACTTTGTGTCAAAAAAATATTTCTGTATTTTAACAAAATTCATGTGGATTATAATACTCCATCGGTTTAGTGGGGTGGCTACGACGCGCTAAGCTTGTGCGTGGAAGCTATGATTGGAAATGGATCACGAAAAGCTACTTGTCGTACTCATATGTGGCAAGGCATCAAGACCCACACTCAAAATGTGAAATCCTCAACGGCTATAAAAATATAAAGAAATAATAGTATAATACTCATATATAGTTAGCACTTTTACAAGTATATAAGTTTCAAACAAACACAATTTCTATTGAAATGTGAGTAGAAGAATCCAACTTAGAAGATATTGTACATTGTGTTTCAATATGTTCTCATCCTTTAAAATAAATAATTACAACCAACTGGATGGCAAAAGAAAAAGAAATGAATGTCCACCAGAAAAGGTAAGAAAATATGACAAAACCACCAAAAATAATATAATCACCTAGAAAAATAATATATTAGCGAATTACAGACTAAATTTCCTTTATTACATAACGCTTAATTACGGATCTTCTACTTTTCGTCAACCTCGAGGTTTATTAATAAAATTCCAAGGTTAGTCGAAGAAATTACGGATCTAGAGAGATCTTTTCCTGAAAAAGAGAAATCTATGTCAGGTTTCAAGATTTTGACTTAGGCAAAACTCTTCACATTCTAATAAACCCATACTCATCAAAAGCCGCTATTAATAGAGACAGAGAGAAAGAGTCAGAAAGGACTTATCTTTTGTTTTAGAGTGATCAATGGCGAGAGTTGCTTTGTTGGCTGCGGCGGCGATTCTGGCTTTTCTGGCTGTGACGCCGATGACGGAAGTGGCGGCAAAGAGATGGACTGTGGGAGATAACAAGTTCTGGAATCCCAATGTCAACTATACCATTTGGGCTCAAGACAAACATTTCTACCTCGATGATTGGCTCTGTATGCTCTCTCTTTCTCTCTCTCTCTCTTTTGATATTGATACTTATCACACACTTTTGGATTCGTTACGATAGATGTTTCAGATCTGTTGGCAAATTGGTTTCGCTTATATTCTGATATTCCAGATCATGTCAGACACAATCAAAGGCTGTCTGAAAAGGACCACTAGATTCTTCAATCGCTCTGTTTTCTTATTAAAAAGTGGATCTTTCACTGCACCCAGTTGTTAAAGTTTGAAAATCTCTTATTTTCAGTTTAGACCTTTCTGATGAAAATGGATGAGGGCTCTGGTTCTGTACTAGGTTTTCTCAAAAAGATCTCAAATCATGAATCTTGTTGACTTATATTGTGTTTCTCATTGTGTGTTTTTTTTTTTGGGGGTTTCTTGTTTGTTTCCTCAGATTTTGTGTACGAGAGAAACCAATACAACGTTATAGAAGTGAATGAGACGAACTATGCAAGCTGCAATTCCAATAACCCGATTGCTAATTGGACTCGTGGAGCTGGAAGGGACTTAGTTCATCTCAATGAGACCAGACCTTACTTTCTGATTAGTGGTAATGGTGGTGGATGTTACGCAGGTATGAAGCTTGCTGTTGTAGTTGAGAAACCGCCTCCTCCACCAGCTGCAGCACCTATCAAGAACAGTGCAATAACAACCTTCACGGTCTCTGGTTTTTCCCACCAATTTATTATTCCGGTAGCTGTTTTCGCGGCTGTCGGGATAACGTGGGATGCGGTACTAAGGTTTTTTTAACAAGTCTTGATTTCTTTTAAAGAGTAAACCATTGTTATCGGTGAAATCCGATCCGATTTATGTCTTCGCGAAGTGAAGCTCTTCTGTAGTTTTATCTTTTATTTTGGCCCTTGGATCTTTAATCATTGTACTCTGGTGTGTGTGTGTGTGTGTCTTTGACTCTTTGGAGATGGTTCGTACTCTTGCTTTTGTTGGTGGGAAAATCAATTGTTGAAAAAGAAGTGTAATTTAATTTATTTAAGAAATCTTTAAACTTTAGCGGGCCTACGCTTTGGGCTTGGATTTGTAAGTTAGAGATCCTTCTTCAATTTGGACCCATAAATGGTAGTTGTAATGCAACAGGTCCATATCGATATATGTATCTAAATCTACTGTATATGATTGTTGACAGAATATGTATTATTTATTTCAAGAATCAATAAATGCAAATACAGATGAATTTGGCCAATGATACCGACAATATATGTACATCTGATGTTCCACTTAAATAAGCCAAATTTTGTTCAAAAAACTTATTCCCTCCGTTTTCGAATAGTTGTCGTTTTATAACATTTTTTTTTTTTAAATTAATTGTCGTTTTAAGGTAATAATGTAACTTATGTCAATAACTACCCAAAATACTCTCATTTAGTTAAACACAAATTATTTGTAAATAATTACTTGTCATTTTTATGAGGTTAATATAGTCATTGTATACTTCTTCTTAATTTGTCCAAATATAGTTAAAACGACAACTTTTCAAAAATAGAGGGAATATGTTTTACCAAATTGCTTGAACCACAAATTTTTGGTTTGAATAGAGATTTCTATGAAATAAACGTGTGAAAATGAAATGTAAAAACATTTGACTTGTTTTTTCAGTTTCTCATATAAATACTTGCTTTAGAACATTTGATATGCTTTATGCCTTTATCAGTTGTTAAGATTCCACGCGTACATATAAAAACTAGCTCACTTCTACACAAATTAAACTCATAAACTCCAAAGATTTATAAATTTCGTTTTCCACAAACCCAAACAGCTAATGAAGCTGTTATAAACTGATTGAAAGTTTTCAAATTTCTAATTAGTTGAGAAATTGTACTTTTACTTCCGCTAGATTCGAATCCTGATTACCATTTTACGTTTGATTTAAAATGGATATAGATATATTCACTCAAAAGGCAGCACCAATGAGCTCAAAGGAGAATATTCTCTGACATCTTTTGTCTTCAGCCGTTCTTCTCCTTTATCTCTTTTACCTTTATTTCTAGATCATGCAATTTAGAGGCCGACTCTTTAGCTAAGTCGGCTCCCCCTTGTAATACCTCTTCCTCCATTTGGAGATTAACTCTTTTGTCTGTTTTGTTTCTATTAGACCATCTCCAATGGTTTTCTCTATTTTTACCTCTAAAATAGAGGAACTCTATAATAGAGGTGACTTTTGCTCTAATAGATACCTCTATTTTTTTCTCTAAAAAAGAATATTCCGTAGAGATTTTTTTTTTATTTTACTATAAATACCTTTTACTTATAAAAGTTGCAAACTAACCCATTTAT
>OVAQ01003093.1:0-10713 GCA_900406345.1 Erysimum cheiri | reverse complement strand
GAAATTTGCGCCGGTAGTGAGGCGATCTGAGACAAGAATTAGTCCCGCATGATCAGAATTATGCAAGAAATATGGATTGTTGTATTGATCAATCAAGGAACAAAGAGCTGAAGATTGAGGTGGATGTTGATCTTGAGTTTGATTTTGAGATTCAGTAACCATGACTGAGCTGAATAGTAATGAAGATTGTGCCGAAAATCAAGAGAAAAGCAACAATCGAGGTCAATGAAACGAAGATGTAATCGAAAACAGAAATACCAAAGATATTGCGGAAGAAAATAGTTCGAGAAAGATGTAGAAGAGTTGCGCGAAGAAGATGATGAAGATGTGAGATATGGAAGTACTCATTGTACAATTAGTGGTACAATTCGTGGAATGTGATGATGAAATTGAAGATGAATCAGCTCAATCGAAGAAATTAGAGAAGAAATCGAAGATTGTGAATGAGAAAAAATTTTCCGAGAAAATAAGAAGGAAAATGAGAGAAAGTTAGTTGACACAAAAAAAAAAAAGAGAAAAAGTTAGTTAGAGTGCTCTGATATCATATTAACTTTCTAAGATTGAATTAAAATTTCTCATTAAACTGTAAAATGTACACCGAGTCATTTATATATACATCATCATCATATGTAAGCTCAAGCTAAAGGAGACTTAAGCTAACAAACAATACCACTTATATGTTAATAACAACTAAATAAATGCTTTGTTTCTAATACATATGGGATTTAAAGTATTCGATATTAAATTAATATTCTTTTATTCTAATGTGTCTGACACATGCCATGGAATTTATTAAAATGTAATAATATAACAAAAGTTAAAATAATTAAATTACGCTATATATTCATAAAACATTTTAGAACATACTTATTATAAAGTATTGACAGTTTAAAGATTATTTTTTTTTAATATGTTGAAATATTGTTCTATTCATCATAATCTTTCTAATTAATATATGAAAGTGAATCCAAATCAAGATCAACATATCATAATCAAATTTCGGATATTCCATATTTCAGAACCGATCAAATCTCAGATAGTTGGTAAGATTCAAACCCTAATCTAAAATAAAAAGATAAATCACCACCACTTGAACACGGGACCACTGGACGAGCACGTTTTAGTTCTATCCTCTATATGTGTAATCACCTTTCAAAACCTAAATTACATATCCCACTCAGATTTTGTTTCTTGTCAATTTTTTTTCTTTTAAGATAATACCCAAGTAAAATAAGACCCCAACCATCTCTGTTAATCATGGGGTCAGTTCCTAAAGCCTCAAGTTTCTGTCTCCACTATTTGCCTTTTTTTCTTTCCTAAACCTTTTTGTGAAAATTAAAACATAAAAAAATCCATGATATATACAAGCACTACGACTAGATAACAAATAAACAAAAAAGAATTTTTCCCAATTGGCCACTTGCACTTTTTACCCAATAAATACCTCTAAGTAACCTCTCTTCTCCTTCGTCAAAAACTCATTTGTCTTCTCCAAATACCAAAACTAAAAAAACAAGTTTTAAAAGAGGCAAGACAAGACTCTAGAGATGCTGAAGATGTTGTCTGTATTAAGGAGAAACCTTCAAAATCGTCGAAAAAGCCCGCGCGTGGTGGATGAAAGCACGTTGCCTTCGACGACGGTTAACGGAGATAACGGTGGAGGAAACGGGAGTAACAACGTGATGATGAAGTTTCCGTTATCGATCATGTCATGCTTTGCAGTTCCACGTGTGAGCAAAACAGATGGTGTGTGGGTGTCGGCTGATTATGGAAAGGTCTCGGAGGTTAACCATCTCATGGTTTGTGATGGCATGAGATACGCTCTCTTAATGTAATTTCTTTTGTGTTGATGGCTTTTATTTTAGGGAATCTAGTGAGATATATACAAAGGCTTGTCCATGAGGTTTGTGTTGATTAAAGAAGATATCTTAGCTAGGAATGTTTTAATTTTTTTTTTTTTACTCATCTAATTTTTCATCTTTTAACTGTTATGCTAGTTGTAAGAAAACTACCCACATGCATGTTTATATACATAACTTAGCTTGGAGAAACTTGAATTTGATAGTGATTGATGAGTTAGATAATTTATGACCACAGAGTATTTCTTAATTAGCGAAATCTCGTCCACCAAGTAAATGGTAGTCATTAATTCTGACAATGAAACGGGATACATATCATACAAAATAAACGTTAGGATATCCATTAACAATAATTAAAATGGTAAGGAAAAACTCNGTAAGGAAAAACTAGTATTATTACTTATGCTTAATTAGGATAAATACTATACTTTGGCTTAGTATTTTACGTTATTTAACAACACTATGACGTGAGAAAAGGTTCACTAATGCTGAGATTAGTATTAAATGATTTAACAATTACGGTAGCCTAATTGTTCTTAGAGATTAATATGATATATGAAATAATAAGATTGATGTGATATGATCGTATGACTGACCGATATTTATTAGTACTCTAGTATATTTTGTTTCAACACCAAACTAATGTTGTGTCATAACCCATATATTAATTCAAAAGCATGGATATATATATATATTGTAGACGATAAAAGAATCTGCTTAATTATTTAACCTAGAACGAACTTGGTCGAAATGGAGAAACAAAATAATCAGTGAATTAAAATAAATGATAAATGAATGGAGAATGGTCAAAAATGAGATTTAGCTAACGCGGAGAGTACCAGGAAGATGACGACAAGGTGGAAAATACTCATGTCCACGTTTAGTGCGACACAGCATGAACCGACCCCTTTTTTTTAATAATCATTGCCAATTTAATTAAAAACAAAATAAAATTGTTGTTATGTCGACTAAAATTTGGATTGGGATGTTCTCAGTGCGTTTCGCTCTATACATTATCTCATCATTGCGATTGACGTTTGTTGATTTTCTCTTAAAATGATTGGTGAATTTACAACGTACAGTATAGATTGTGCTGGAAGCATTGGTGTCAAATTTTAATTTTCTATTAACCAAGACGTTTTTATTTGCTGAAGTTTCATGATTGATTATGAAAGATATATAAACCATTATATTCGTGTAGATTACCCAAAATAATTAATAAGATATGTAGCTCACATATCGGTGTAGTAGCTAATGGGGAACCTAATCATAATAAGAAAATTAAACCGTCAAATCTAATCACGTTATCTTTTGTTCAAGATTTTTGCTCAATGAAATGTTTCATTTTGTCAAGGGATCAGCGAATGTATAAGTTTCTTAATCCACTTCTTTGTTTTTTTGATCGAATGTTCATTTTTTTCCAATTTAAATATTGTGTAGTCAACATAAACTAGAAAATTAATTTGCCTTTTGTAACTTCCGGCCAATAGCCCAACTCTTTTAGTGAGTCCCACGTCCAGTTATGGCCCGTGAGTTCACTCATATCCCAGTGTCGGTTTGTTATGTCCGAGATGTTTTTAAATTTTGTTACCGATCCTACAAATCACCACATGATCTTTCTCCGTGTTTTGTCCTCACTTACACGGTTCTGACAATAATCACTTCCCGGAAGGTCACCAATCTTGAAACTAGCTCAAACATGCTTAATTGTGGAATTCTCTCAACGCCTTTGACCAAAAAAATAAGTACACTTTAATTAGTGATATAAGTGGTCAAATCAATTATTTTAAACCTTTTGTGTATAAACCTGAAATCGGCATATATGTTACAATTCACCCCACTAACAGATAACAACGTCTTCGTTGCGCACCAAGACCGTCACCCCCGACAGTGTGTGTCGAACCACTTGTAACGCTCCGACCGCTACCTCTTAGTGAAATTGAGAAATTCAATTGTCATATTCCCGTTGTCAACAAATCAATTTTTATTAGTCGATATTTAATAAGCACGATGATATCATCAAAGTCTTGCAATTTAGTACGACCCATAAAGCCCAACAATAATTTAACCTAATTCGTTAGAAGTATACGAAAACTTGCAGAAGAAGTAGAAGAAATCTAGAGGCTTTTTTTTTGGTTTTAAGAAATCCAGAGGTTGCTCTCAGTGATGCAGCATAATCTCCAAAAGACAATAGGAATTAGCTTCACGTTTTCCTTTTAATTGGTTGTCCTTTCTATATGGTTTTGTGTTTTCCTTTTAAGATTAGGATTTCTAACCTTACTGGGAATATAATTGGTGTTGCAGCCTGCACTGCAGGAGCTCTATAAATAGTAGAGTTCACGATTAGTCATTNTGTTTTCCTTTTAAGATTAGGATTTCTAACCTTACTGGGAATATAATTGGTGTTGCAGCCTGCAGGAGCTCTATAAATAGAGTTCACGATTAGTCATTGTAATCATCTTCTTTTTATTACCTTTCTAAGGCATTCTTATCTTTTCCTTAAACACGGGTATTCTTTGAGAATTCAACGGGGTTGAGAAGGCTAGGCTAGAAACAACGGCTAAGAAGAATTCAAGTGCCTATGTTTTGGCTAGAGTCCCAATGCCTGATGATGCTTCGTGTGTGAATTTTTCGAGTGTTGTGGCGGTTGGTTCTGATATATACAACATTGGCGTATCGAGAGAAACATTTGCCTCTAGGGTCTCGGTTCTGGATTGCCGGTCTCACACTTGGCGCGAGGCTCCAAGCTTGCCTGTGGAGCTAGTGTCATTTTCTGCTAGTGTCCTTGATCAAAAGATATACGTAGCAGGATGCTATAAAGATGGAGATTCTTTGAAAAGCTCGTTGGAGGTGTTGGACACAAAAACATAAACTTGGGATGTTATGCCCATCCCCGGCAATATATTGTATAGGCCCAAAATCACTTGTATTGACGGAAAGCTCCACTTGTTAAATAAATTCAATCGTGAGGTGATTGCTTTCAATTCCAAGGAAGGTAGATGGGACCTGGTTGAATCACCAATGATGTATGATATTCGGTTACTAAATTCTTACTGTGAGATAGATAATGTTTTGTACTTTGTTTCTGTTGATGGAGCTCTCACATGGTGTGACACCAAGGAGAGAAGGTTGAGATATTTGAAGGGTTTAGTAGGGCTACCTTAGTTGCCTCCTGATTCTCGTGTTAGATTGGCTGGTTATGGTGGAAAGATGGCGGTTTTATGGGAGAAGATTTATGGTCATCACTTATATCTTAGGAAGATGATTTGCTTTGCGGAGATAGCCCTTGAAAGGCGCAATAGTTGTGAAATTTGGGGGAAAGTTGAGTGGTCTGATGATGTGCTTGAAGTCCCTATCGCATGTAAATTCTTTAAGATTTTTGCTACTACTCTTTGATGAATGCGTCACAGGGCTTGAACGTGTCTTCTTTCTTTTGGTAATATTCATTTTTATTTTGGAATACGTGTGTTCTTTTAGTGTATGCAACAACTATGGTGAAGAAATGACTTGTTTCACTTTTACTCCAGTTCATGTCACTTGTTGTTTATTTTTAAGCATTTTTTTGTGTGTGACCAAAATGTCTTTGAAGCACGTTATGTGTTGAACAGACTGACTTTTCTTTACATTCGTGAAAGCAACAACAAACATTAAGATTATTTAGTTTGATTTGAGTTTGCAGCCGATCTAATGATGTTTTATGTAACAAATGTCTTCAAACAACACTCTAAGCCAATTGATGAGACCTGCAACAGCCCTCGGGGTCATGTAATTAAGTTACTGCACTAAACATGAAACTCTTCTTTCTTCCATCTCGATCCATTGTAGAGGTTTGGGTCAAAGTACACAACTAGCAAGTTTCATATAGAAGTTCTATATATTACATGAACATACTGACACATAAGTTGTTTTATGTTGACTTTGAAAATTTAAAATTTGAATAAATCAATAATAAATAAAAGAACGTAGATGTTAACGTTGTTTTTTTTCTCAATTAAATTTTCCTTACTCAATGCAAAAGTGAAGAACTAATTTGCAAACGTGAAAGTTAAGGAATGATTTTGTAAAATTGAAAAAAAAAAAAAATGATGAATTTAATGATTATTTTCTATACTCGATCATTGTAAATACTTATTCGCTCAATTTACAAAGTTCAAAAACATTCACTCACTTATTCGCGATTTTTCTGTTTGTGGGCTGTTGGAGGCAAGTCTTATACACAAACAACAAACACGTTGAGATCTAGAAAATACGTTGGTGGGGTAATTTTCGATAGCTTTCTAATGTTTAACTCAGATAAAGAAAAAGAGAGACCACGATATTAAGACGTCGAAGATGGAAACAAATGATCCATAGTGAATATGATGTTTATATATAGATCTATTTGAAGTAAAAGAGAGTGAGAAAACAAGTGTTTGATAATAGTCGTAAAAAAAGAGATTTGTGGTCTTGAAACCAAGAAAAATGGCTAAGTTTTTAGTGAAAATATTGTTGTCAGAGAGTAAGAGGTATTTCGAGAATTTTTACAAGCCCAAACTAAAGCACGATGATATCATCAAAGTCTTGCAATTTGGTACGGCCCATAAAGCCCAACAATAACTTAACCTAATTCGTCCTCTGCAAACTGGAGAAGAAGTATACGAAAACTTGCAGAAGAAGTAGAAGAGAGATCCAGAGGTTGCTCAGCCACGATTTCGTCTCGTTAATTCCATCAATGTCTCCCTCACTGGAAAATAATAGGAAGACAACAGCTACGAAGAAGAAGAAGAAGCCATCGTCGACACTAAAAACAGCGTCACTTCCCTATGATTTGCTACTGAGCATCGTCGCACGTGTCCCAAGATTATACTATCCGACTCTCTCACTCGTCTCCAAGAGCTTTCGATCTCTTGTGGCTTCACCGGAGCTTTACAAGGCCAGGTCACTCTTAGGCCATACAGAGAGTTGTCTCTCTGTGTGCTTTAGGTTGGATTCTTGTTCCTACTGGTTCACCCTCGCCAAGAAACCTGATCAAAGAAGTCAAGTGCCTACGTTTTGGCTAGAGTCTCAATGCCTCATTCTCCTTGTGTGATTTTTTCGAGTCTTGTGGCGGTTGGAATTCTGATATATACAACATTGGCGTATCGAGAGATACATATCTACACACTACTTCTAGGGTCTCGATTCTGGATTGCCGGTCTCACACATGGCGCGAGGCTCCAAGCTTGCCTTTGGAGCTAGTGTCATTTTCTGCTAGTGTCTTTGATCAAAAGATATACGTAACAGGATGCTATAGAGATGGAGGTTCTTGGAAAAAATCTTTGGGGGTGTTGGAGACAAAAACACAAACTTGGGATCTTGAGTCCATCCCTTGCAGTTTCTTGTATAGCCCAATAATCACTTGTATTGACGAAAAGCTTCACGTGGTAAATTTCAATGGTGAGGTGGTTGCTTTCAATTCCAAGGAAGGTATATGGGACATGGTTGAAAGGATGTCTGATTTTCAGTTTGTATAAATCCTTAATGTGAGATAGATAATGTTTTGTTCTTTGTTTCTGTTGATGGAGCTCTCAGATGGTATGACACCAAGGAGAGAAAGTGGAGATATTTGAAGGGTTTAGTAGGGCTACCTAAGTTGCCTCATGGTTCTTGTGTTAGATTGACGGGTTATGGTGGAAAGATGGCGGTTTTGTGGGAGATGGATTATGGTGATCATCCCTTAACTTTTTGGAAGATAATCTGGTGTGCGGAGATAGCGCTTGAAAGGCGCAATAGTTGGGAAATTTGGGGGAAAGTTGAGTGGTGTGGTGATGTGCTTACAGTCCCTATCGCATGTAAATTAGTTAAGGTTCTTGCTCCTACTCTTTGATGAATGCGTCACAACTCACAAGACTTGAACGTGTCTTCTTTCTTTTGGTAATATTCATTTTTATTTTGAAATGCGTGTGTTCTTTTAGTGTATGCAACAACTATGTTGAAGAATGACTTGTTTCACTTTTAATCCATTTCATGTCACTTTTAGTTTATCNTTTTAGTGTATGCAACAACTATGTTGAAGAATGACTTGTTTCCCTTTTAATCCATTTCATGTCACTTTTTGTTTATCGTTAAGCATTTTTTCTGAAGTGTGACCAAAATGTCTTTGAAGCACGTTTTGTGTTGAATAGACTGACTTCTCTTTACATTTTTGAAAGCAACAACAAACACATTTTAAAGAATATTTGATCTGAGTTTGCAGCCGATCTAATGATGTTTTCTGTAACAAATGTCTCCAAACAAACACTCTAAGAGACCGCAAAAGCCTTCGGGGTCATGTAAGTTAATGCACTAAACATGAAACTCTTCTTTCTGATCCCATCTCTATTGCAGAGGTTTGGGTCCAAGTACAAAAACTAGCAAGTTTCATATATCCCTTCTGGATATTCTCTTGGCACATTAAGCAGCCGTGATCTCATGACACGGTATCTTCTGAAGATGTGTAGTTAAACAGCCGTTTTTTCTTGACTATCTTCCATCAGTAGCTCCAGTTCTACACGTGCTGATGTGTCTTGAGTATTCGAAATGAAGCCATAACTAAGCGAGAAGTTCTATTACATGAACACATAAATTGTATTTGATAGCCCTGGACAAGGATACAAGAACACATATTAGTTAGAGTACACTCCAAAGATCAGCTTCGGTGACATGATCAAATCATAACCATTTTCTTCCACGATTTTTCAATTATGTTTCTAACAATGTCACCCTTTGGATGCCAAAACACTAATCCAAATTCAGTTTTACCTTTAATGAGGGNAACCATTTTCTTCCACGATTTTTCAATTATGTTTCTAACAATTTCACCCTTTGGATGCCAAAACACTAATCCAAATTCAGTTTTACCTTTAAAAAGTACATATTAAATTTGCTCTTTAAATAGTTTTTTTTTCAATGTCAATTCCAGTAATTATTTTAAAATGATAAGTTATTATTAAAAATGTACTCCTCATTTAATAATATAGTAAAATAAATTTATTGCCTCGCTAATTTCAGTTATATATGGTTTGTTATAGTATATAGTAAAATAAAATATATAGTATATAGTAAAATAAAATATATCATATTATCATTTACAAAAGGAAGAGATGAAAACCAAAAACCCTAGTGTATCCTTAGGTCTCATGCTTTTATAAACTGAAAACCCTTTTACTAAAGAACAAAAAAAAAAACCTAGATCGGTAAGTAGTGGAAGACATGGACAAGCGGAACGCCTTGAGGAGAAAGAGGAAGAAGAAGAAGAATAAGAAGAAGGGACAAAAAGTGTCTAGAAATCACGATTGGTCCAAGCTTTGTCCCGTTGTTTTGCGCAAGATCTTCGAAACCTTAAGTAGCCCTATTGATTCTCACCGAGCAAAATCCGTTTGCTCAGATTGGTACTCCGTTTGGAAAACATGCGTGAACAATGCCTCCATGTCCATGGCGAATCATACACCAAGGTGATTCTCCCACGGTAAAAAAAAGGCACAAGAAAACTCACCGGACTCTCCCACAAAAGCCATTGTATGGCTAGCTACGGAAACTGTCTCTTGATGGTTGATCGTTATCTCAAATTCTATATATTAAACTTGTTGACCAAGGAAAAGATCAATCTTCCATCAATGGAGTTACCAATACGTGGCGGAAAAGTAAGCTTCAAACTTAAATATCAGGACTATTACAATTTTGGATACTTGATCGGACCTTCTCGTAAGGATAGAGTGTCGTATGACTATAACCAGGACGCTGAATGGAAAAACTCGTTAGCTGTTTTGTGGATAAACGAGACAACAGGAGATTATTTCGTTGCTTGGTCTTTCATAAACCATTACTTGTTCTCACTTCAGAAAGGAGATGATTCGTGGTGTAATCTTAATCACAGTGGTAAAAGTTTGGTTTTATTTGATATGGCTTGTGAGAACGGTAAGCTTTATTTGTTCACGGCTGATCATCACATCAAGATTTACAAACTCTCTGGAGTCTTGTCCAAGAAGACGTTCTTGTATCGTCCGTTTCACTTCGTTGAGGAACCTTGGGAATTCATTTGGAAGAAGAAAATAGCGATTCGGAAATCGGGAGAGGTTCTGATCATCTTGAGCTTAAAACAAGTGAAGTATGAAGAGACACTTTTGTTTTACCTCTTTAAGATGAATCGTGAGAGTTTCAACTTTCAAGTGGGAAAGAGTATATTCTATTGGAGATGAGATGTTGAGTTTTGGTCATGGGGTTACAGTAACTCTTGCTCATAAAGATTTTGGTGATGGAATCAAGAGTGATTCAATCTATTTCGTTGATGATGACGTTTGGCCAGATCATCAAGATCATGATCATAGTACTTCAAATTGTGGTGTCTTCGATATTGCCACAAGTAGAGTCGAATGGCCTAAGAAAATCTATTGTTCCATTAATAAAACTCAGTGGTTTGTTCCAGGAGTTGCTTATTAGGGAGTGTTATTTAATTATGTATTTCATAGCTTCTTTTTAAATTTTAATGTTATTCAATCTGTTGGTTTTCGAATTCTGTTAATTTAATGGAAAGTTCAATAAAAGAATGAGAAGAACAGAGCAGTTACAGAGATCTGTGTGGTTCTTTCTTCTACTCTTACAATAAAGTTTACAGAGCAGTTCTAGTTTCAACTGCAATGTTGATTTTGTTGATGAAGTCATCAACAGGAATGGTTCCAAGCTCTCCTCCAAACCTCGATCTAACGGTAACAGTTCCAGTCTCGACTTCCTTAGGTCCTACAACCGCCATTAACGGGATCTTCTGTGTCTCTGCGTTCCTTATGAGCTTTGGCAATCTCTCCCCATGGCATAGCTCAGCCCTCACTCCACAAGCTCTTAGTTTCTTACTCACTTCCTT
>OVAQ01003092.1:0-10717 GCA_900406345.1 Erysimum cheiri | reverse complement strand
CAGCCGAGGTTCCTTTACCACCAGACCACGATGCCTGGTTTCTTTGCAATCTTTTCCGACATCTCCTCTTCCATAACTTCATATAACATGTCTTCATTTCCATATCTTCATCTACATGTCTTCATTTAAAGCTCCAATCGTGAGGGTTCATCTTTCGCCATAGCCTTCCTCAATCTCCGGTTACAGCTCACGATGATTGGTTCACTTCCACTAGTTTTTCCAATATCATTCGAACCCTTAATAGTTTATCGTACTCGTTATACTCGTTTCTTAGAATATATCCCATCCAAGCATCAAAGGACTTTCTTCAGTCAAATATTAGCATGCATATCTCCTAGATAATATCGACTAAATTTATGAACTTATAATCATAACATGAATACACTTAAAGTTATTGCATTTTTTATAATCTGGACTGAAAAAAGGAAAACATGTTTGGCCATCTCAAACTCTATTGTTAAGATTCTATGTTTTGTTGTTGAAGGAACTCAAGATCCTTCATCTGCATTTGAATAGCTTCTTTAGGCAACCGTTTAGCCATGACATTCTCTTCTTCTCCCCCTTCTGCAATCCTCGTTGCCTTCTCTTTGATGATTCTCTCTATCTCAGACTTCTCAACCGAAGGGAAGACCGCTATTAGCATCACTTGAAGAAGCTTCTCATCTTCCTCTTCGATAAGTCCTCTCCGAAAGCAACAAGCATATATACCTTCAAGAGCTTTCTCAACTCTTAGTTCCATCGGTATTATTGGAGCATCAATGTTCAACTTTGCCCTTCTCTGCATTACCAAACAAATTATCAACCTTTCTGAAAAAGCAACTCACGTAAGACTCTCAGGAGACGTGCCATTCGGCATGAGTGACTTTCAGTGGACCAAATACCCGATTTCGACTACTAAAACTCATTAGCAAGAACTAAGGTTGCTCTTAAGATTCAACTCTAAAATGAAGAAAACCAAACTGTTCGAAAGACGCAGACAGAAGACTGCAAACCAATGTCAATTGGGGGATAAGAAAGCAATAGCATAGTTGTAAACAAATCTAAACCACACATAAGAAACAAAACAGACCTGTCTTGCTTCATTCATCAAAGCAATGAAGTTCTGTTCTTCAAACTCGAGATCATTAGAAATGCTAACCCTCGTAACACCTTCAAGAATCTCTTCAGATTTCAGAAGCCCTGCACCTACTGCAGCAACCCAACAACACAGAAGCACATACAAAGGTTCTCCTGCCTAAACCAAACAAAGCAACAAAAAGCCACACATTAACAAAACCCAATCAAAAGGCAGTAAAACCTTTATGTACACAAACACAACAATTCAATCATTATCATCCAAGTTTATGATTTTTGCTTGATTAATAATGTAAAATCAGAGGGATTCTAAGCTCAGTTTCCTCAAAATCGAATTCAAAGAATCAGAAATTCACCTTGCCTCTTCGTTGTTGGAACTCGTAGAAAGCCCTAGAATCATCGGGAGTGCATTTATTGCCAACTCGTTTCCTAAACTCGGCGAAATCGACGAGATCTCTTCCAACGCCGCCTTCGTCGCTGAGAATCCGAGCGAGAAGTCCGACAACCGGAAGCGAACCGATGACTTTATTGGCGAAGGTGGAGAAGGAGTTAGGCTTCTCTATGTAAGCTCGGATTGAAAAGGCGAAACCACCTCCTCCTCCTCCTCCGCAGCTTTTGGGAGGAGACGAGACGGGGTTGCGAAGACGGAGATGGAAGAAGGAAGGAGAGATTTGGTGGAAGGAAGTGGAGATGTGAGTGACAACCACCATGGCTGTGAAAATGGAAGCTTTTGGATAAATCTTGACCTCATCTTTATATACGTTATCTCCTCCGTTCCATTTTTTCTTTTTAAATTCTTCCAATTCTAAATTCTTCATACTGCTTACTAATACTACTAATTAGCGATAATATTCACATATCGAATACTGTAGGTACCTAATTATTTTGTTGGATTAGAAAAAAAAATTCGTTTGAGCAAAAGACCAATATTGGGCTTCCCTACAGGCCTATGACCTAAAGCCCAGATTTCACCAGTATTAGGAAAATATGTCGTCATATCAAAGCTATACAAGTACTAAAACCTAGGGATAAAAGAGAGGACTACATGGACTATGGAGCGTCAAAACATTGGAAATAAAGGATCTAACTAAAATTGAAAAGGTGCATGAAGAGGAACTAATTAGAATGAACGATATCGAACATGTTTTTAATTTCTTTTATAGGTAGAGTAGATGACGATGTTTTATAGTGGAGTAATAATGACATTTATACTATGACTGATTGATGTTCATTTTTTGGTGTTGGTTAATTTTTGTAAGTGGCCAGCGATTGAGAAGCGCCTATTATGGCTGAGATGATCAAGCTGCCGTAAGATTGTCATGAACTGAATGAGTTGTACTTGTAGTAGTCTGATTCTGTGATCTTGTGACATTCGCATCGATATAGATCTGATAGGGCAGAGGATTTCAGAATCCTAAGTTGAGGCGGACCAAAACCTTCAAAATAGTATAAGAGTTTCCTAAAGGGTGTAAAAAAGATCGAATATGGGTGGAGCCAGATAAAGTTGTAGGTTTTGTTTCGTAGCTTGAACAATTTGTGTATAGTACAAACATGATGAGTAGTTCCATTAAATATATTTTAATAGATATATGAAGCTAAAACATGTTGACAAAAAGAAGATAAAACATATTTTTTATTTTATTATCCTTTCAACATAAAAAGGGATAAGTTATGTTATTTTTTCTTCCATTTTATAATAGAGTTTTTGTATATTCGTTATTTTTAAAAAAAAAATTTAGGAAATTTATTTGCTTATTTGAACCAATTGGTCCAAATTAAAGTAGTGGAACGTAAACATTATTTTCTAATCGTGATCTAATTGGTCGTCCAAACAAAGTGGCTCAAATTAGTTAAGATAGAAAAAATAAAAAATTTATTCAAAACAAGACACCTTACAAGTTATCATAATTCAATACCTAGATGCCCCTATATTAATATCATACGTCTCTGATCACTTGTTTTGGCTCAAAGGAAAAAATACAACAAACATACTCCGTTATGCTGACATGGCACGACCTCATTGGATAAAATAAATTCAATCACATCGTACACTTTAACCCGAATTTTAAAGAATATAATCGAGCATTTTGGCTTTAGAGAAACGAAAAAAACTCAAGTGGATGGTGTGGTCAATAGAATCTCCACTTGTCTCTGCGACAAATTCGGGTTTGCTTTTTGAGAGCTTTTGGTTTGAAAATTGAGTTAAGGCAATAATATGAGTCTTGTCTACTGCACCACCTTTGTCTCTTTTTGCACTGTCGTTGTGTCTTTCTGCTGTCTCGTCTCCAGTGATATTTCGTATTTTTTTAATCACTTAATAGTACTAATCAGAAACCCTACCAAAATTACAGTTCTGAGAACAATAGAACGATGAAAATTCAAAAAGGGTAAAGATAT
This sequence comes from Erysimum cheiri, assembly GCA_900406345.1. Classification (NCBI taxonomy): domain Eukaryota; kingdom Viridiplantae; phylum Streptophyta; class Magnoliopsida; order Brassicales; family Brassicaceae; genus Erysimum; species Erysimum cheiri. The sequence goes on along the minus strand of OVAQ01003092.1, from coordinate 7,246 downwards.
CAATAATTCCTTGATGGCTTGTCAGTTCGGAAAAAATGTGATTCAAAACATGGAATAAACATGCATTTATAGTCGTTTTGGTAAATCATGAATATAGTTGCAAGAGAATAACCAGATTTAACTTTTTTTCTACGCCAATATTTAACTGATCCAGAAACAAAATAAAGAGGAAGGTATCATGAACTTATAAGACTCGGGTTTTACGACCAAAATATATATGCTAAGCATAACCACGAGAATAAGTTATAGTGGTTATGATTTGCTTTCATTATTTGGTAGATAAGTTAAAAATATTATCGGCCCGGTTCATAATTAATAGGTTGGGCTATGTCTATTTAGATTTTAAGCTAGTCGATCGTTAAACCAAACCTAATTTTGTTGGTTTGTTATATTTATTTGGATTTAGAACAGACATAATCTTACTGGCCTATTTGACACGGCAGTAAAATTTTGAACCATAAAAAGGTCTGTATACTCTTAACATTAAAACCAAAAAATGATTGAATATATACAAATCGTCTCAGTTTTTTTTCTTTAATTAAAAGTCGTTTAATTCAAATTCGTTATGATCAATGAAATGCACTCGTAAAGATTCACTCATACGGATTCATATGGAAAATGATATCATGATCTTCAGTGTTGGATAAGGAAGTATCTAAGGTAAATGAATAAGTGGATGAGAGAGAATAGGCGTCTCGTTTGTAATCTTGTTGACGAGGAGAGAAATGAGAGAGAGAAAGTGGTGAATAGGGTTTTAATTTGATTCGAAGGAATAGTTGCTGTATCAGGACTCAAAATGAGAGGTCCACATGATGAGGAATGTGTATAGTTATATTAAATGTCTGAATTTGATGGATCCTTCTGATCAAACCTTTGATTTCGACAAAACACCCCCAATGTGTTTGTCTGTGAGTTCTTTACGTAACCTTTGTAGACTCTCTCTCTCTCTCTCTCTCTCTCTCTCCTGTCCATTTGCGCCACGTCAGGCAGCCGGTTCTACTATTTGCGATTATTTGATCTCAATGTAGATTGTTATGCGTGACATGTCATCATCCCATTGGTCTCGAATCAAAAACTTTCATCTCCCGCGTCCCCTTACCCAACCAAAAAAAAAAAAAAACTATTGATCACTTTTTTTTTCTTTTCCATTTTGCCTTCCATCATCGTAACGTGCATACAATATCATCATGATATTCTGTGGTGTTATTAATAAATAAACAATCTACGATCTACATTACACAGAAATTACAATCATTGTAGCTACGCTAGATGTATGGTTTTGTTTCATCTTCCGCTAATATGTGTCAATAGTATTTTTTTTTTGTTAATTAAGAGATTCGGAACCGAGATTCGTAATCCTCAAAATTCTAAGAAGACCATGTGAAAGTTTCTAACCAAATTGATATGACTAGCATTTCGTATTTGAAGGGAATCAATTACTAGTATAATAGATCAACATGACAACTAAGTGAAAACTACTATAAACCAAAGTATAAAACTACTATAATATACCATGTTATATATCAATAGTATTATTTATGATATGGAGCACAATATTGTCTTTTATGCTACATTAACTCGTATATATATATATATATATATGATTATGTATATTTTTTGAAGACTTTAATTATTTATATATTTTTTGTTTTATTTCGCCAATTATTTATATATCTATTCACCTTATTTTAGACGTTAGCGAAAAAGTATACCGCTTCACTTTATATTTTGTTATATATATAGTATGTTGATATGGTTGGACTTAGGCGGATCATACATAACAATATATTGTTATATGAATTCAGATTTTTTTTAAATGGATCTTTGTCCTTCTGAAAATGTACCTCTGTGGATCATCCATAATTCTTATGATTAAAAACATGTCATGTAAAAAATCGTTGGTTCTTTTGTGTACGTATTATCTCGATGTCAGAAAAAAATGTATGTATTATCTCATAGACTCATAGTTACCCCTAACATAGAATATAATATAAATATATGATTCTCTACTTAAACGTAACAAGTTCAACTCTCTTGCCTTAACTTAAGAGTTAACAATTTTGAAAAACTATAGTAGATATAGAAACTATATAGTACGCATCAAAAACATATTTTTAGTTCGTAGAGTTGGTCAGTGAATGCGTCATCAGCGAAATAATTTTCGCTACGGCCGTAGTGATTTGTTTGTGTATACAGTTAAAACTTTGGTTTACTATTGATCAAGTGTGGAAAACAATCCGATTCATCGAGAGGGTCATAATTAAGTGCTAGAGTAAGTGATGCGCTTCGTGATCAAGCTAGCTATTTCAATGGCAACATCTGGTTATTAGGTATGTCGAGTCTCTGTTGTTAGATCCTGCAATTCATACATGTAAATAAAAGCAAATATATATATATACATATTTATGTCAACATACATGTATTCCATATTACATATATTTAAATAAATAAAACCAATCGTAAATGCTTATATCATAACGTACAAACAATGAATAATTCAACTATATAACATATGTATCAACTTTTAATATCCCTAGCCTGTGCATTCGATTCTTGATTATTACTCTTATTTTCCATCAATTATCAAATCAAAAGTCGAACGCACAAACGGTAGTCACCGTACGTTACATTGGGTATCTCACAACAGCTTTTCTTCAAGCATTAAGAAAGTATTAAGACTTAAATTACAGATTAATTTCACGCTGTGGTTTATATTATTAATTTCAAGAAGAACACGGTTAATTGCAATTGCTCAAGTCATTTATTTATTTACCACTCTAAAATTCTCTTTTTTTTTTGTCCACTCTAAAATTCCTTACTCTTTGATTACTCCTTTTACGTAATCATGCTTTTAGAGCAAATCCAACCTCTAGAAAGTTCACTTTCTTATATAAATTTAACCGTTAGCAACAAAAAGGTATAGATTTCTAGAAGATTATGGAAATTAAAACACGACTAAGTGTTTTTTTGCAGAAAATGTAGAGAGAGGGGGCCATGGATCACGTGGAGGGTGCGTGGGATGGAAATGAAAAAAACGAAGGGAGAAGAGAGAAAGAGTGATTTTACAAATCTCCTCTAATCCTTTCTCAGCCAATTATGATCAATCTCCCACGTGGGGCTTCTGGCCCCATGCATGCATATCATCATTCAACTATTCACTCTTTTGTCTCCTTCTTCATCTTTTTGCGTGATCTTCTTCTATATATGGCTGTCTTTATCTCCACAAGTGGCTTTTAGAGAAGACTCTCTTTTGAGTTTTGGGGTGTTAATTTTAGGGTTTCCATTAACAATGGCTGGTTCTTCTTCTGCTTCTTACATTCACATGGTAATAATATATGTGATTCAAGAACCCCATGTACTTCTATGTCGTTTTGATGAGTACGTGATTATATCTATTTTATCTTTGACGTATAAACCTCAATATCTTTGGATGTGTGTATGTATGTATAGGTGCAGCACATGATAGAGAAATGTTTGATCTTCCACATGAGCAAAGAAGAATGTGTGGAAGCTCTCTCCAAGCATGCAAACATCACTCCTGTCATCACCTCTACTGGTTTGCCTCTCTTTCTCTCTCTCATCTTTTCTATACTTTTTTTATCTTCCTATAATCCTTATACACACACATATATTTACATATATATATACCTATGTACTCTCTAACGGGAATTTATGTATAAATTATGGACATATCATCGTTTTATTATACCATCATTAAAAATTTGATCTTGCGATACGCACCTTTACATATGATCTTCCGTAATCGATGGATCTTGAATTTTTCCTATTCATATAAGTGCTCATGCATAGTCTAACGATTATGTACACCTTGAATACATGGAGGCTAAAATTTAGATACAAAAGCAAAAAAGAAAAGCCTAGATCGTCCTTGTAAAATCTTTGCGGATAATTTTTGTGTTTTAACTCTAGATCTGTTTTCCTTTTTGTTAATAAAATGAATTGGAACAAAACAAATTACAGTGTGGAAGGAACTGGAGAAAGAGAACAAGGAGTTCTTCAAGGCGTATGAGGAGAGGCAAATCAAACAAGAACAAATGTCGGAGGAAGAGACAAACCAAATGATCCAGAAGATTATCTCGGATTCATCTAAAGAATCCGACGACTGATCGCGATGTTCCTTAGATCTTAAAAACCTTATAGTATATATATGAATCTCATGAAAACGATTTCTCCCTGACGCATGCATGTTTATTTGTAAATCGTTTTTTCATCTCTGCGCATCGGTCCAACAAGAAAAACAGCAAAAAAAAGGAGTGATGACACTTCTTTTGGTACGTTATACGTACGTGGTCCACATAATATTGCCTTTTGTATAATTAAATATAATAATTACGAAACGGACGCTCGTACATCGATCTATCATGTGGCGTTTTAATTGAATGTACGTATCATGTGTATTGTATATGTTCAAATAAACTATTTATGGACAGTCTTGGTCACCTTAAATGGCAATAGCACTCTTGGAAACAAAATCCCATGGCACTTAGGGGATCCCAAACCCACCCTGAAGTACAGAGTTTAGCCAAATCAGTAAAAAAAAAAATGGATTGGCCGGCTTTTTTGATCGATGCGACTGACTTTTTAATCCATTTTGGCGCAATTTTTTCTAAGAAATCTTTTTATAAGTGAAGAATACTAAAAATATATTCAACATTATTATAATTTTTTTATGTTAAATAATTAAAACTGAAGCGAATCGACAATAATAGACTGCTGCTAATTGGTAGCAAGGAGTTTCATGACTATGTGGATTTGTTAAAGACATCCGAAACTCTTAATTATATTAATTCCTCTAAATACTTGAGCTCTTATATTGTTTTGAGATTTTAGTCGGACGATAATCTCTAAGTGTTTCCACAAGCATTTTGTGTTTAGAGACAGACAACTATTCTACAAAATGCACAAAATCTTTGCCAAAAAGGCAACAAACAGAGAGTTTTGAATAATAAAGACAAAGATTCTCATTTAACCTTTTTTTTTTATACAGTAAACGTGCACAACACGATAAAGGCCACACATGAAACTAGTAAACAAGAACATAAAAATGAAACAGAGCATTTTTTTCAACAAGTGCCATTACGTACTCTTTCAAGCTTTGTAGTATGTAAGATAAACGCTGAAATGGAGAATGGTATCATGGCCATCAGTGACATGTTGGTCTTCCTGGTTGTGCAGAGTCTCCACGACAGCATACCCTTTAGCATGCTCGAATCTCCCGGTCCCACCCACAACCGCGATATGCGAGGCATGAGAAGCGGTTCGGTGAACCCCAAAGAAGCTGATGGCATCGTCAAGGGTGTCATGGTGATCATGCTCTTCATGGAGCAACACGGTTAAGGAAAGGGTCTGGCTAGTTCCATCCAAGGAACTAGCTAGGTAAAACCCTTGGGCTCTCCCAATGACTACAGATCCCAACTCATGGCCCTCAGTGAGCTCATCGTCGACCACGGTGATGCTGCCAAATATGAGCTGTTGGAGGGCAGCCACGGGAGGGAGCTGACCCGTGGTTACAAAGGGAAGGTTGTTGGAAAGGGATCCTTGAGAGTTATCGTTACTGTTTTGGATGACGGTGTTGGCTTGAGAGCCACTAAGTCCTGTGAGGAGTGGAGCTGTGTTTGGATTGATTAAATTGTTGATGCTGTTTGCATTCACAAGCGGCACTGCGTTATCTACTGGGAAAATGTTGTTGCTGGATTTAGAAAACGGTATTCCGTTCACCTCTGTTTGTGCTACTATCCCTGTGACCACACGTGCTGACGGGTGTGACCCGCCTAGCACGTCATGCATAAAGAACTCGAGGATTGGCTCGTGTCCTCCCGTGGCAGGTCCTGGGAGAGGAATTGGTATTGGAGGTTGTGTTGTTGTTGGAGTTGTTGTTACGGTTTGTGGACTGTCATCCTCATCTTCCGGCACCGGGGGGATTTGGGTTCCGGGGACTAGTTGTGGCTGAGTTTGGAGCTCATCGAGAAGTCGAGCGGATTTGACATTGGAAGCTATTAAGAGGAAGAGAAAGATCGTTAGGCTAAGAGCTTTGGTCATTGTTCTTTCTTTTGTTTTGGTTTTAGGTTTGTGTTTCTTTTATGAGGCCTAATGGGTTTGTTTATATATATAGGAGACTTGGAGTGATGATGAGATGATGGAGTGGAGTTGTTGTTGTTGTCGTTGCTTTCTTATACTCTAGTTGAGTAATGGATTTAACTAAACCTCAAGGTTTTATTACTTTTAATTTGCTACTTACTCCTCTTGTTTCTGGCCTTGTTGATTTCTTTGACCTATTATTTGTTTCTTTCTATTTCTTCGTCAGGTACTACTAGAAGAGATCGTGTTAAAAAATAAAAAATAAACTGGAAGAGATCTTATTTATATTTTCATACATATATAAGACATCGAATTATATTTTGAATCCGTTTTGCCGTACGATACAGTATTTGGTTCTATATATTGTCATCTAGGAAAAGAAAATCATTATGAATTTCTTGATTTTGATAGTTTTTGTTCAAACACTTTCAGTTTTGTTAATTTGTTAAACGACTAGGCAGTTTCTTCTTACAATCTACCAATCAATCACATCATGATCCAAAATGACCTGTATATAATCGGCTATTTTGTGATTTCACAAATTTATAATGAAAGAAAAGGTTGTCATTCTATACCCCCTCCCCTACCAAAGAAGAAAAGGTTGTCATTCTATAGTTTTTAAGTTTATTCTAAGAAATTTTTCTGTATTTTGTATTTTTTTTAAGTAAAATGATAATCATAATCACATGGACAATCTCAGTCTTAGAAGACTTTTGTCATTATTTGGGCTTATTCTAAACTAATTGGGCCGATATTGTTAGCCCATGATTAAATATCCCCCGAGCAGGAGGAACACATCACTCCCCTCGTCGAGAGCTTGGAGCTATGGCGGTAATTCATAATTAGCTGAGCTCTAGGGTTTATTCTTTCCCTTCTTCACCGTAATCTGCCATATCCAAAGTTGCAAATGGTCTAGGAGTTCACCTAAACACGGAGGCAAAATCATCCTCAAGTCCTTAACACTTCNGCAAAACCCTAGCCTTTCCTGGTGCTGTAGCTTGCTAGTTTGAGAGATGTATCTATACAGTCTTACTCTGCAACAGGCTACGGGAATCATCTGCGCCATCAACGGCAACTTCTCCGGCGGGAAGACGCAGGAGATAGCTGTAGCTCGTGGCAAGATTCTGGATCTTCTCCGTCCGGACGA
>OVAQ01003090.1:0-10719 GCA_900406345.1 Erysimum cheiri | reverse complement strand
CACAACTCAATACAATATTCTATTCTATATTATTTCACAATGAGGCACGGTTTTAGATGCTAATGCTAAGGAAATCAAAAATGGAACAGCCAAGTCTTGACCAGCAAAATTACCATTACTACAAGTGAAGAAAAAAAAGCATCAAATGATAACCACTTTTAAACAATAACAACATTTAATCAGTTCTCGTTTATGTCTAGGAACTACATCCATTTGCTCATGACTCTTATCATTTTGCGGTCACTCCAAAACATAAACCTGAAAACATTTATGGTAAAGGTGACCATCGTTTGAAAAATACTGTTCCGAGGTCAATATTAACTTGTAATTACGTATGTAACTACGGGAGCAATAAGGTGACCATCGATTATACGCTGCCGAGGTCAAACTCCATCATCCGCAGGTCAGCTCCACTGTTAAGCTGAGCAAGCCTTTCAAGAATTTAGCAAAAGACAACAGTAACATATATGGTTCTAGCATTAAAAATAAAAATGGTCCCAAGATCCGCAAATATTCCAAAACGCAAAAATAGAAAACAACAGAGAAACAAGAAAAGAAAAAAAAAGCCCAAGTTTTAGGGGTCTGATCGAAATGCTCCAGCCATCTTTATTACCACCTACTAATGAAACGCCATCGTCTTCCTCTTCTGCCACAAGAACTCGAAGAAGCCATCCTTTATATAAACTCCCACCTAAACTTTGTTACTAAACTTTGTTTTGATTTTCTTTGTAATTTCAAACTATCTGTTATTCCCAGACCACTTCATTCATATCTCTCTCTCCTTTTTTCACATTCTTTTCTCGTACTTTTAAGTATATAGTAGTTAATACTCTTAGCATATCCGAATATACTCTATTCTTCCAGAATTCAGTAAAATATTAGATGTAGGTAATGAAGTTTGTTTCTCAACTTAATTCATGAGGTTTTTATTTTATAGGACATATATCATTATCTTATTCATGAGATTGTTTTGGGTTCTGCTTTGAAGGTAAACATTCTAAGAAATATGATACTCATCATTAGAAAGGTCATACGATAAGTCATTCTTCTCTTTAATCTAATCTTGTCTCCATCCTTCTTATTTGCTGGTCTTATTCTTGTTGCATTTCCTCCACGTCACTTGTCTGAATCATAACCATTGTCAAAAATAAACAAAACACTTCTATATATATGTAGTTATGATAGAAAAAAAAAAACTCAGAAGCGCGTTTTCCATAGACTTTGATCCTTAACCATATTTCCAATGAAGCATGCTCAATATATTGTGCCGTGAAACCACATAACTTTAGAGAGGCCAAATATAACCTCATATCAAAAAAACAAGGATGATGTGAACTTTAAATTCTAGAAACTCCCGGAAACGCAATTATATGTTTGCCGAGAGGTAAAGAAAAACTGCTTAACAGATGCAGAAAAATGATCGAATTTGGTCCAAGGTCTTGGTTGTTGATTACCCAAAACTTTTTTTTGGTCACGAGAGTACCCAAAACTTAATCTTGAGATTGTAGAAAAGATGATAAAGTATGTAGCTCTATATCTCAGTCTCTCTCACGTGCTCTCTCTCTCTCTCTCGGTGTGTGCTCGTCCCGGCCAAAGGAGCACTTAAATACATCGGGAATTGATTATCACAACAGTATGCTTTGAAAACTGAGCTTGTAGCTATTGAAGCAACACTACCATGGCAGTATTTGTTTGGCCATTCCCTCTAGTGAATCACATGTAGATTCCACCGTTTTAATTTAATTATGCTTTTCCTTCGTATTTTCTAGAAACTAAGAGAACTACTAAGGAATTCAAGCAAGAAAGACCTTACCAAAGTTTTCCATCTTCATCTTTCATTTAATCCCATAAGTTAACATGTTAAACTGCTTCTGTATCATCACGTGTTCCCTTCCCAAGGTGATCTTTTTCATGTGACAAACATAGAGTCTCAAAATTTAAATCCTTTAAGTGAAATAAGATTCATGAATCTCTTACTTCGTAGTAAGATCAATTCAATATTGTACCTCTCAAAACGCTGCATCGACTCATCATTGGAGATAATGCATAAACTTTTTCTTTTGCTAGTTGAAAGGCATCACTGACAAGTTTTGCTCCGTCTCAAATGAACATCTATATACACATTTAGAGTATGTCACAAACTTATTACTGTTACGCAAATGCATATTATAGCTCATCAAATGTATTGGTTGTCAAAGTAAGACTCATTATATACCAGGACCAATTGAGGATTGATAACTAAATGATAACCAAAAAAATCATCAATCAAAATCAAAACCATTGAAATAGGCAACCGATACAATTTCTATATATAGATCAAACTTACTCGAATACGAACTTGATGTAATTGATGACATAGCTTGTTAACGGATGAACAGTTCCATCTAAAACAATGGTTTTAGTAGCGCCTTTCTCAACAGCTTATTCGAAATCACCAAATGTTTCTTGAGCTGTCTGCGCTAATCGCTTTGTTAAACCCATGGCAGAATCATTAATCTCAAGATATGCTTCTACTTTCAAATCGTCTCAATCTGTATTCCATAGTTACAAATTTTAATGATAACATAAAATCATAAATACAATAATGAAAAATATATTATTATTTACCTCTGAGTGAAGGTCACGCATACATGTCTAAGTGTACGAAAAACTTTTCGGGATATCTTTTGCTTATGGCTATCGCATGACCAAAGCTAAGCAGCACTGAGACACTGCTTACTGTAACTTCAGTAAGCCTTTCTTTCCCAGCACTATAGAGCTAAGATCTCTATGTGACTAAGGTGCCCATCTAAAGCAAAACCTGCCTCTGAGAAAATGTCTCCATTTATGAAAGGGAAACCATCTGAGTTGGTTGGTTTGGGGCATCTAAAATTAACAATTATGTTATAGTCACTATTCCTTAGGTATAAGACCCATCTCATGATTATGTAATTGCTTTTATATCCCTTTCTCTGCAAAAAGGTGGTTAAGTTTCAAGATTGCATTATCCTTAGCAACGAGTTTTTAGCAGTGTGGTGGGAAAATATCAAAAATCAACATGGAATTCGTACCATTGTTGCTGGTAGCTTGCAAAATCATTACCCATCATCATGCTTATTCATCACAAATTTAAATAGACCCAAGCTACACGTAAGCTGAAGTCTCTCATTTGTGACATATAATATTTCTCTCGGACAATCTTGCCCACTCTCCTCCGCCCAGCCTAGACTCTAACGTGGCGTCAATCATAAACCCATTGCTCCTCTTCGCCCAAGTATTACTCACTAATCATCAAAATTTGAAAAATAATTATAATCTTTTGGGTCTTTAAAAAATAATTGTATTCATCTCAAAGCTTTCAGCAATCTCACCTGAATCTAAAATGACGGGATCCTCGGGTAGATGACAACGAAATTAGTAAAGACACACAATGGCTTGAGCGTAACCAGAGCAGTAAAAATCTGTCATCTCCGTCTCCTTCAATCCAAACGAACTGCAACTAATTTTTTTGCAAATATTGCTCATCAGCTTTTTCATCTGACTATTTGTATGTTCCTCCTTATCCATCGGGAGATCTGGATTTGATATTAGTTGTATCCACCCTGGGTTGGCAAGCTTTGCCTGTAAATATTAGATTGCTGAAAATATTTGGCAAGCTTAGTTCTTGGAAATCACATGGGTTGGGAAGAAGTTATATTTTTTTGTAGAGAATCACCTGAGAGTGCATATGAAGTCTGGATCATTCTGAGGTGCCACAGAACCTGACTCAGAAGAATATGGAACTCGGGACAGCTGAGCTGGAGCTTCGAATCAAGGAGCTGACGTGGAGATTGCGACTTGAAAAGGTTGCGTGGTGGTGAAGATCTTCTTGACAAAAAGAGAAAGAAGATATTCATACGATTGTATTTATGGGAGATCTGGGGAAAGATTTACCTAGACCAATAAGGAAAGTATCTAGGGAAATCTTTGTGTAATAACCTTGTGTATAAAAGGTTGGTTAATCTTTGGGATTAGGGTTAGCCGTGTGGGAACAAAAACGAGAGCTTAAGGTTTAGAGAAAAACACGTAGCTGAGGTTTTTGGGTGCATGTTGATCGAGTGGTTTTAGATCTAGAGAGAGATTGAGAGAGAAAACCCGTTTGTGAGACTTGTATGTTCACGAATTGAGAAGATCAATATATTGCATTTCAGTAATCCTGTGTTACATTCTGTAGTAGCCCAAAACACTACTATTCTGTTTTTTCAATTGGTATCAGAGCAGTTCACCTACAGTTAACAGGTGTAGATCTTGTGGATGATGAAGAACGGTGGTGAAGGGGTCTACCTGACCAAACAGGTGATGCTTGATGCAAACAGCTACGGATATTGGAAAGCCAGAATGAAGCAAACGATTCGAGGAATCAATGAAGATGCTTGGACGGCTACAGAGTTTGGGTGGAGCGAAAAAACTAAAGAAACAGAAAAGGGATTTTGTGTCTATGTGGTTCGACCAAAATCTGAATGGACAGAGGATGAGAAGAAGTTGTCCAAATACAACTCAAGAGGGCTGACAGCAATTTTTTGTGTCGTGGAAAAGGATCAGTTTCAGTTAATCCAACACTGTGAGACAGCTAAGGAGGCGTGGGATACCTTACAAAAGTCATTCGAAGGAACAACCGATGTCAAGCGCACACGGATCGACACACTTGCTTCACAGTTTGAAAATTTGAGAATGGAGGAGAGCGAAACAATCACTGAGTTTAGCTCCAAGATAAGCTCAATAGCGAATGAAGCACATATACTGGGAAAGAAGTATAAAGACAAGAAATTGGTGAAGAAGTTACTGAGGTGTCTACCCGAGAGGTTTACAGCCTATAAAGCAGCCATAACTATGTAAAAAAACACCGATGAGTTGAAGTTTTGTGATGTGGTTGGTATGTTGAAGTCTCATGAAATGGAGAATCAAGCAGATTTTAAGAAGAAGAAAATTGCCCTGGCGGCAGATGTGTTACCCACGAAGATTGGTGAGCTTGAAGGAATGATCGGAATGCTAGCCAAGAGATTTGATCGGGCTGTGAAGAGAGGTGAGGTACCTCAGAAACGAATGTTTTCAAATAAGAGAATGACAGAATCATATGGGAGTACTCAAAGGACCAAGGTTCAGTGTGATGAATGTAAAGGGTATGGACACATTCGACCAGACTGCCCTTCGCTTAGAAAGAGGGATGTCAAGTGTTTTGAATGCAAGGGTATTGGACATACTCAAAAGGAGTGCATTGGTGAGAGTGTCAAGGGCAGGGAGAAATCCTTGCTGGGAATGAGTGGAGATAGTTCAGAGGATGAGGACAATGAGGAAGAAGAGATGAACAATTTTGTGGCCTTCATTGGGATAACTGACTATCTTGAGCAGGACAGTGAGTCGGACTATGAGACTGCTCAACGGATCATGGAGGATGACTCGGAAGATGATGAAGACTTGGATGTGCGAAAGGAGTACCAGACTATGTGTGAAACTCTTCTGAAGATTGGGAAAGAAAAGGTGGCTCTTGAGCAAGAGAATTTCGAGTTGCAATCTGAGGTGAAGAAGCTTCAAGGAGAATTACTTGCGACTCAAGATTTCAGCAAAGAAAAGTTGATGCTGGAATTACAGAAGTTTGAATTACAGTCTGAGGTAGACAAATTAACCCAAGAGTTGATAACTGCAAGGGAGGAGACCCATAACTATCAGTGTCAACTAAAGGATCAGACGGCACGTATTGATCGGTTGGGAGGAACAAAGAAGCTGAATGAGATATGGAACAAGCAGTTTGAACAGCCATTATGGAGCCACGGAGGTCTTGGGTTTGGAAATAGACGAAGTGGAGGAGACAACACCAAGTTTGTCTCAAGCGGTTTCTACAAAGAAAAGAAACCAGTTACTACGGTTATTCGAAGGAAAGATCGTGTGCACGATGGCTGTTATTTTTGTAGAAACGTAGGCCATTACAGAGTATATTGTTGGCAGTACAAAAAAAGAATTGATGAGTTGTGGCATCAAGGAAAATACTATGCTTCCAAAATCAAAGGATGCATACTTTTCAAAAAATCCGATTTGTATGGCACCTCAGGAAGTGGCTTAAAAAGCAGCAGAAAGTATGAACAATGCAATATGGAACTGTTGACAGCAGGAAATGCAGAGGGATAACCATGGTACTTCGACAGTGGATGCTCTCGACATATGACTGGGAAGATGGAATATCTACAGGAGACCAAGACACTTAAAGGAAGTGGGAGTGTAGTGTTTGGAGATGGGGGACAAGGAAACTTAAAGGCAAAAGGGAATATGTCAGCTCCTGAGCTGCCTCGACTCATGAATGTATATTTGGTTGAAGGTCTCAAGGCAAATCTCATCAGTGTTAGTCAGTTGTGTGATCAAGGTATGGAAGTGCTTTTCACTAAAGTAGATTGTCGGGCTATGGATCTACAAGGAAATGTAGTTATGAGAGGGATTCGCACTGGGAATAATTGCTACATGTGGAAGAATGAGTCTAAGTGTCTAAGTGCAAAGACTGATCTGAATGTATGGCATCAGAAACTTGGTCACATGAATGTAAGACATCTCACAGATCTGGTCAAGAATGGGTATGTTCGAGGAGTGCCGACACTAAAAGGAGAAGAGATGATATGCGGACCGTGTAACAAGGCAACCAAGTAAAGGTGCAGCACAGAAAGGTTCAAGATATTCAAACACACAAGGTACTTGACTTGGTACACATGGACTTGATGGGTCCAATGCAAACTGAGAGCATCGGAGGAAAACGATATGTGTTTGTTTTGGTTGATGACTACTCACGATTCACATGGGTAAGATTTCTGAGGGACAAATCTGATACAACAAAGAGCTTTGAAATTTGGGCATTGCAACTTATCACTGAACGTGGGGGAATCAAGAGGATACAAAGTGATCATGGAGGTGAATTTCAAAATCAGGTCATGGAGAGGTTCTGTGAAGAGAAGGGGATTGCTCATCAATTCTCTGCTCCTAGAACACCACAACAGAATGGTGTAGTTGAGAGGAATAATAGAACTCTTCAAGAAATGGCTATAGCTATGATACATGCTAACCGCATACCCCAGCGTTTCTGGGCTGAAGCAATAAGTACCGCATGTTACATTATCAACAGAGTATACATCCGAAAAGGAACCACCCAAACTCCCTATGAAATTTGGGTAGGGAAGACGCCAAACTTGAGTTACTTTCATGTTTTTGGGTGTAAGGTGTATATTCCGAACGATAAGGATCATCTTGGGAAGTTTGACTCAAGAAGTGACGATGGAATTTTTCTGGGCTACTCAGGAAATAACACATCATATAGAGTATACAATAAAAGAATCAAGACAGTTGAAAATGTTTTCAATGTTGTGTTCGATGATCGTTCGTTTATCCAATGGGATGATTCCAACTCTGACAGTGACGATGATACTCTGGATAAACAGAAGCGGAATGAGGTTGGGGATAGTAGTGGCAAAAATGGCGAGTGTGAAGGCAATAGTTGTGGCAGTTCAGAAACAGTCTCAGAAATTCAGGTACACAAGCATCACAAGTCCTCCGATGTGATTGGGAGTCTGCATGATGGAGTAAGAACCAGAGGTATGAAGGCTGATTATTTGGAGATACTTGGCTATGCGTGCTTTGTGTCAGCTATAGAACCAGCTGATCATCGAATTGCTCTTAAGGATAATTTTTGGATCTTGGTCATGCAAGAGGAGTTATAACAATTTGTACGCAATAATGTGTGGGTGCTGGTTCCTAGACCTGAAGGGGGGAATGTTGTGGGAACCAAATGGATCTTCAAGAACAAGTGCGATGCAGATGGAATTGTTGTAAGAAATAAGGCAAGATTGGTGGCACAAGGATATTCGCGAATCGAAGGAGTAGATTTTGAAAAAACATTTGCTCCTGTGGCACGTCTTGAGTCTATCAGGTTCTTACTAGGTATGGCGTGTATACTGAAGTTCAAAGTGTATCAGATGGATGTCAAGAGTGCGTTCTTAAATGGGGTACTTCAAGAAGAAGTGTATGTGGAGCAACCGAAAGGCTTTGAAGACGAGCACACTACACCAAAACCGGGAAAAGGCGACCATTGCAGGCGACTAACAATGTAGTCGCCTAAATTGGCAACTATTTTATGTCTAATTTCTGACTATTCAGCGACAAAAACTAAATGGACGGAAATTAGTCGTTAAAAAGAGACTAATCCATGTAATCGGTAATTTAGTCGCCATTTGACGACTAATTTAGGACTAAATTCGGGTCCGGGGAACGTAGTCGCTGATTAGTCGCAAATTTAACGACTATGAAGTGACTATCTCTGGAGAACGGAAAATAGTCGCCGACTAGTCACAACTTTCACGAGACTAAAATTAAAACGATGCCGTCTATCGTGCATCACCCCCAAATCAGAAGATCAAATCCCTAATTTCTTCTTCGAACCCAGCAATCTTCTTCGCTTCTTCACCTCCGATTTCACCGGCGCTTCTGGTCTTCTTTCTCCTTCGTGAGCTCGTCATCGGCATGAAGATGAAGTCGACTGCAGAGAAGGCATTTGGCCAATCCTCAGGGAACCGTGGGTTTCCTTAATCGAAATGTAGGTGTGGAGGTGATGTGTCGATTTACACATCCAAGACCGATGACAATCCCGGACGTCCCTTCTATCGATGTGAAACCTTTCAAGATGTAAGTAGTTACATATTACAATCGTTGGATTTGAATGGTGGATAGTGAGGGATTATTTGTATGATTCTCTGTTTAAGCGTATTGAGGGAACAAAATTAGACTTTCATGTTCAGTTATGTTATATCTTTCATTGTGTTCGTGTCTTTGGCTTCCGCAAGTGTAGGAATAAAAGAGACTTGTTCTCTTTAGTTTGTTGCAATAAATTCTGATTCCGGTTTCATAGCTTTGTTGTTTAGCTAGTTGAGTCGTGATTTGCTTCTGTTATTTGTTTCAGTATTTGCAAGCTATAAAAGGCATTGATAGGGTATTACTGAAATCACTGAGGAGCATTAGTAGTTCGTATGGAAGCTAATGTGGTTTTCGTTTTCAGGACCATTTATTCAAATGGGTTGAGGAGTCTGTGTTTGAGGAGGTTGAAGAAGCCTTGCCAAAGCTTGGAAGCATTGAAAATGGACTGCATAATGTGGAGGCTGACTTTGAAATTATGAAAGAGTTGATCCATGCATTGAACCAAAATGTAATGGAGCTGAAAACGAATTATCGGAAGTGGAAAATCTGCTTCGGGTCTTGCTTGTGCACCTTGATTGTTATATTTGTTGTCTATGTTCTGTTGTGAGTTAGTTTTTGTGTTTTTGTTATGTATGTAATCTCATCAACAAGGGTTTATTCTACTGTTATGAAACCCTCTTGTGTTGTTGACAGAGTGTTCAACTGAAACTTAGTAATTTAATCTAAAGTCTTTAAGCTTACATCTTTTGTTTATTTACATTATCTAATCTTCTTTGATTTTGATTTATCTTAAGTTCTAACCTTTTGTTTATATTGATGCTTTCCACATGTTAGAAGTTAGATAAGTCATATAATCACCTCTATCTACACTTGAACAATAATCACGTGTTTCTAACCTACAAGCAAATAATCTTCATTTGATAAGACTGGAGACTATTTGGCGACTAATATCACGACTAATAAGTGACTAGCAATAGTCACGAATTAGTCGCCTTTTTGAGGACTATAAGGTGACTCGTTCGGCGGGTCAGAAAATAGTCGTCTAGTAGTCGCCTAAAACTGGTACAAATAGTAAAAACACGTGTATTTCGTTTCAGATCTAGGTTGGTGTAATAGTATTAGGCGACTAACTAATGTAGTCGCTAAATAGTGGCCTTATGGTAACTAAATAGTCGCCAAAAAATCTATATAAGGAAATTGTTACCGGTTCTTCTCTTCTCTTCACACTATATGTTTGCTTCATCCTCAAAATAGAAATCGTGACAAAATGGCAGGGAGTTCCCATCATAGAAATTCTCGAGAGTGGATGTATACGAGGATTGATGAAGCGACGGGGAATTTTTCGGAGGAGTTCAGATTGGGGGTGGACCAATTCATGGAATTTGCTGGTAGCGAGGTAAGTTTAACTGCCCCTGTAGTGTATGCAAGAACAGAAAAATTTTAGCGGGTTCTAAAATTTGGAGTCATCTGTTTAGTTACGGATTCATTCCTGATTATTATGTTTGGTATAAGCATGGAGAACAACTAGATATGAATTTAGGCAGTAGTTATGTTGACCCGCAATATGTACCTGAAGTAGTAGAAGATCCATATGTAGTGCAAACGGTGAACGATGCCTTTAGTGATAACGTGAATTTTGATACCTACCATCATGATGGTAGTTATCAAAACGAACCGGTATGAAATCATTCAAAAATATTCTACGACATGTAAGAAGGAGCGAATAATCCATTGTATGATGGTTGTCGTGAAGGCCAGTCACAGTTATCCTTAGCTTCTCGGGTGTTACAGCATAAGGTAGATTATAATGTCAGTGAAAAGGGTGTGGATTCGATTTGCAATATGTTGACGGAGTTTTTACCAGTGGGAAACAAGGCCACCAGTTCAAATTACGAGACCAAAAAATTGATGGGCAATTTAGGACTCCCATCTATTAAAATTGATGTTTGCATCAACAACTGTATGATATACTGGAAGGAGGATGAAAAGGAAGAGAAGTGTTGATGAGTCCCAAATTTACCGTTTTCTATATAGGAT
>OVAQ01003089.1:0-10723 GCA_900406345.1 Erysimum cheiri | reverse complement strand
TACTTGAACATCCAAGTCTTATAACATAGCTTCTTCTTCTTCCTCTCAAGCTCTGAAACTATGAGAATTGGTTCAGAATTATTCTGCATCCATAAGAGAAGTTGTTCCTCATATAAAATATGACCAAGTGTTGCCATATTACTGGCCAAGAACAAACATGGATACTCTTTAAACTGATTATGCTTCATGTTGACTTCAAAACCAGCTTTGGATTCTCTTGATGTTACTCTATGTTTGAATTTGAATCTTCAAGACTTGTGACACTTAATATGTCTTCTCTTACTTTGTACTCTAAGAGGCATTTTATCAAACAGGTAGTGTGCAGCTTGGTTGTTAGTGACACCTGCTGATTTCTTAAGCAACACAACCCTTGATTTGACATGATCAAACAAGCCATCAAACCCAACAAGAGATTTGAAATCTTCACAGACATCCGGTGATGCATTGTGAAATTGAAGGCTAGGTTCCAATTTAGAGACAAGTACCTGAAGTTGTGAAATCGGTTCTTCCTTATCAATTGTCGAAATCATCATTGCGTTTGCTTCGTTTTCCACAGCTCGATCCTCAATTCCACTCGATTTTGTCTCAGCCTCAATTTCAGCCAATTCTTCATCATTACAGATTTGATCTTCAGGATTCTCCTCCTTCCTATTCCTTGATCGCAATGACAAGCGGAAAGCATGAAGTTGTTCGTTGATCTGCACAAAACCATCCTCGTACGTCTCTTTCATTTTAACTAACAGTGATAACACAATCTCCCTCGTCTCGTCCGTCATCACCATCTTCAAAGGTGTCTGCGATCTTGTTTCAGCCATGGAGTCCGAGGAAAGAGATGGCTATGATACCTTTGTTAACGAATAACCAACAATCAACACAAATCAACACCAAAACCAAGATAAATCGATTCAATGTTCATGAAAAACACCCAATCGAGGCTAGCTCCCAAGACGAGAGACTCTAGCACTTACAAGGATCCAGAAACACAAAAGTTTTACAAATTTCGATTGTTTTTACAAAATGATCTTCACTTTGCTTTATATCTTCGCTTCTCGATTCTTCCTCAAACAACTTTCACTAACCAATTAACTCTTGCCACGTCACATCTATTGTTTCCTTCTCACGTGCCACACGTGCCTCTCTTCTCATCTCTTTTCCTGTATCAGTCTGAATTCAATCTCAATGAAGCGTACATCGATCGGCTTCTTCGCTTCCCGTATCCAATCTCGATTCTTCGCTTCCGTATCCAATCTCGATTCATCGCTTCCTTACGCTGGGAAAAAAGAAGAGAGAATAAAAATCAAAACAAAAACTCATCAGAAAATCAAAAACAACAGAAGAACAAATAGAGAAATAAAATTTGAATTGATTAATGCTTCATTTTGCTGTTGGGAGAAAAAAAGAGAGAAGAACGATGCGATAGAAAGGGGTGAGAGAATTTTAGGGTAAAACCAGTGGCACTATAACGTAATTTGTGATATTTTTTCTATAAAGCCTTTACCAAGATCCGCGTGAGTTTTAACCCGGGTCAAAGACAATCCGCGTCTTTATCAGAAAATAAGAAATTTTTTATGACGGTTATACCCCTGACGAAATATTATTGTTTTTTCATTATAGCATAGTCATATTTTGATATATCCATGCCCATTTTTGTCCAAGTTTCAAAGATGTACTTTCGGATTACTTATATAGATAAAGGAAACAACTAGATCATATATGGACTCTATGGCTTCGAATGGTAACTGCGTTTTGCGGTGCGGAAAAAGTGTGGTGCGGTTCAAATAGTAACGAAAATATATAGATACATAGGTATATGCAGATATTTTGACACTGTTATAGCACTGTTGCGGGACGGTTTTCGGGTGCGGTATTGTTACCATTCATAGCCTATATGTTGGGACAAATTCTTCATATATTAATTGAGAATAGAAAGTATAAAATAAATAATCCACGCGCGTGTCAAACAGACATCTAATTAATAGGATCCCACTTTCGAGATCCAAAAATCCCATATGTAACTCGAAAAGAATAATAACAAAACAGACAAACCGAAGAGGAAGCCCCGAAAAACATAAAACACACGATAACAAAAGGGAAGTTAGCACTATTAGACCCTTTTGTGTTCGAAAGTTTCATATGAGGCATAGGACATTTTTTGTGTTTTTGAAGGTTTTTGAGACGGAAATGCTCCTTGTTTCCCTTCTTTCTTTTTCTTTTTCTTTGTTTCTCTCTCTCTCTTTCTCTTTTTCTTTGTTTCTATTTTTGTGACTCAGTGTAACGTTATCGTTATTACCCTTATAAGTTGAATTTTACTATATAAAAATGTTATTTATTTAGAAAAAAAAAGATGGCCTTTATTTATTTTCTTCAGTTAAACTAGTTTTTTAATTCTTATAATTGTCTTATGAACAAATTTCAAATTAAACAAGATTACATGGCTAAGCCCAGTGTATGTAGCTGATGAATTAAGTAGCCTATAAACCCAGTTACATAAATTTGGAAATGAGATGAAAGTGACCAATCACCGAGTTTATTGATCAAAGTACCAATGGAAGATGCCACAATCTTGTCTTCTTCTTAAATTTGTTTGTAAAAGGGCTTGCGATCAATACAAGAAACAAAAAGGTTGAAGGCCCATCCCGGGCAGTGTTTACTGGATTTATTTTTACCCATTACAATTGATTACACCAATAAAGAACCCAACAATAGCCGTCTTCTTCTTTCGAAACCCTACTTCATCCAAATTTGGTCTCGGTTAGGTATTTTGAATACTTGTAGTACTTAATTTAATGTTCAGAAGACCAAACAAAATATTAACAATTTTAATAGTGGTCTTAGTGGTTTTTAATGAACCATTCATACACAATTTGTTAATGTCTCGTCTACATGAAATCTTGATTTAATTTTGAAACAGTCAGGTTGGTAAAGCTTTTTCGGACCACGTCATGCAATTTGAAAATTTTCCCAGAAGAAAAAGCGTTGATTTATGCTTCTCAAGATTTATTTATAAAGAACTATATATAGTATTGATTTATTTTTATCGTAACAACTCCCGATAGTGTGTTTTAATGATCGTGTTGAACAAAGAAAAGGAGAGGACCTTGTGGTGTTTAAGACAATGACAGTGTTTCCCAGTATAGATAGTTAGAGAAAACATAGGATGGAATCAACTTAGTGGTGGTGGTGGTGGTGGTTAGTACTTAGTTCTATATATTTTTTTTTTGTACAAATGCCATGATTATTATTATAAAATAATTAATTTTACAATCACAAAAAGAGATGTTTAAATTATTTAAAAATCTATTGGTCCTTTGATTTCATTTCCGATCTAACATTTTATATCGATTTAATTTTATATGGTTGAGGAAACATTATGGTGTGCGGAAATAGTCATCCGACCATAAGCTTTAGTGCATCACAACGTCAAGCCCCTCTTTGTTTTTACGCTATAAACGGAATTAATCTTTTTGACCGTTGAAAGAAGTATACTGTAAAATTACATGCATTGGTTTTCTTTAATGAGAATAATTAGAGAGCGATGGGAGCGAATTTAATCAATGGTGGTAGTGGCAATTAAATCAGATCGACTATGTTGTGATTCCACGTATGATTTCAGACTGCATCATTACTGAAAAAAAAAAAAAAAGGAAATTAGGAGCAATAGCCATAAAACCAACAATAATTCATGAAGTAACCAATCATCTGGCGATCTGGGTTGAATATTGTCAATATAATATGTATTAATGGCAAATATAGCCTTGTTGACACACGGTTCCTTTTAGCAACCCACTTTGAAAAAAACATATCCACTTTTAACATTTTCTTTGTAAACTATTTTCCTTCCTCTCTCATTTTTGTTTCTTTCCAATTTCTGTTTCAATTTCTGCTTTTTTTATTCCTTTTCAATTTTTTTGTTTCTTTTCAATTTCTGTAAGAATAATTGGAAATAATTCATGAATCTACTGAGAAAAGTATAGATGTCTTTTTTTTTTTTTTTTTCTTCTTCTCTATAGACAATTGACATAGAATAGATGAATGAATATTAAACGAAGTTCTGAAGACGCATCTAAGCTCGTGGATAAAGTACATGTATCCACAATAACCTTCTCCAGCCATACAGTTTGTTGTGAATCACCATCTTGTCCAGATTCCTTAAAATGTTGCAGCGGAACAGACCTCATAACGGTGGCTAAGCTGCGGAAGGACTCAAAAGACAAAAACAGCAAAACAACGTCTTTTCTTTGCCACCTTATCGTAGGTATGGGCGAAACACCGAAACTCGAAACGAAAAATTCGATCCCGATCCGTATCCTTTATTGAAAAATACATGAATGGATTTTGATGTTATGGTAGTCCGGTTCAGGTAATATCCGAACCGATCGAACCTGAAACCCGAACTAGTATCCGAAAAATCTAAAAGTTAGGATAATTTATATATTTTCGGATATTTTCAGGGAGTTTACGTGGATCACTAAATGGGTTTTTTCGGGTAATTTAAATATTTTCGAATACTTTGGAATACTTTTTTTTTGTTTTTCGGGTGATTTGGCTACTTTCATATATATTTTTAATATTTTTGAGTAGTTTGTGTTTTAGGATAGTTTCGTATCCGAACCGAACCCGAAAGATAAAATCCGATCCGAACCGAATCCGGGAAAAAACCGAAAAACGATCCGAAAATTATAAATAACGGAACGGAACCTATGAGCCTAAACCCAACAATGAATGAGATTAAATTACTAGGTTGATTGTTTTGGATACGACAACCATGATTAAATGACTAGGTTGATTGTTTTGGATACGACAACCATTTCAAAATCGTATATTTGAATTCTTGGCCACTGCAGTTCATAATTCATCGAACCTGTAAATATTTGCATTATTTACATAACTCGTCGTCTCCCTTTTTCCACAAATACATTTTTTTTTTTTTTAAACAAAAAAAATTTACATATTTTGAAAATAAAGTGAAGGCGTAAATTAACTCCAGCTACCTAATAAAAATCCGTCGGTCCGTCCCTCTATATATACACATCACTTGTTGAAGTAATGGAGTATCAAAGAAAAATTTGCATTACGTAGTAAAAAAGAAAAGACAAAAAAGAAAGAAAATCACATCATGAGTACTTCTCCTGCCTTACGTTATTCTTGTGCAAGTTATCTGGTCAATTTTGAATCTCTGTGTGTTCCTGACGGAAATTTGGAAGAAGAAGGTATTCTTAACGCCTATGATACGAAAACCGCACGCAAGACAGTGAAGACGACAGAGATAACGAAAATCTCCGGAAAAGTCCTCATGAACAGTGGGTTCTTAGTAACTCACTTCATGGATCAGGTTAGTGAACTTATATAATTTTGCTTAATTATTATGAACACCGTTGCAAAATTATATTGTAAGAAGACCATTAAGTATTGACGGGGTCCAATATAATGTGCAGAAAAAGTGGGAAGATCTTTTTCCGGCAGTGGTGAGGAGCTCTTTGTTTAGTAAGCGCTTTGAGTGCCGTGAAGAACCATACCAAGTGGGAGATGTTCAAATTCCAGCTCTGGTGACTGGCGTCACGGTGCAAGCATCTCTTCGATCTTTGTCTCCGGTGATTCCACCTAAAGAATATCATATCGTCCGCCTCTTGAAGAATGTTTCGTACGGAGTATTGATAGTTGACGTGGAGAAGGCTGGTTCGAATGAAGAATCTGTATCCGGCTGTCGTGTTGAAGCCATTTCGGATACAGAGAGCAAAGTTACTTTTGTGGTCGAGAACAGCTACACGATCGAGGGTCTCCAGGAAGGCTACGAGTATCTCATGAAGAAAGCGTTTAGCTCGGTTCGTTGGTTGGCGACGTTGAAGAGGGAATGTGAAAGAAGGGCCATCCACGGCTGCTTCTCCTCCCCGGTAGTACCTCCCGACGAGGAGTATAAGATGCTGGCCCGTACGGCGAGAATAATGAGAGTTAAGTTCTCAACTATCCTCACAGTCGAAGGCTACCAAGTTGACCGCATCAACTTTTTCAACCCTAGTCTTGGCATCTTCTCGGCCCTCTCTTCGATTAGGGTGAATGCTCCCCATGACAAGACCTTCAAATTGTGCAAGGATTTGGTAATGGCCGAATATGGTCAAGGTGGCGTGGAAACTCAGATTCCACCCCAATTTCCATCCCAAAGCGTTGACAACTGCGTCTCTTCTATACTCTCTGTAAGTGTTTTTTTATTTATTTAAGTGCTACTTGTACGTACGGGTTTATTTATTAATTCCAGTTTTCAATTTCTTCACAAAATTTTCTTCCTTGTCAATTAATGCAGGGTAACAACGATAGGACTCTCGTGGAGACCTACTTGGACGCATCCGAAGCCATGGTAGTCTATGCGTTACATAAGGAACGTGATCAAGTACTCCGGAGTCCGTCTGGGTTTTGCATCCAGCCCGACGGAGAAGGAGGATCTTACCTTACAATTGCCGTTCTTGCCGAGCTCGTTGAGGGGGCTGATCAGAGTGTCTGGAAACAAGGAGTGGATGCCAGGATTAACGGCTTTGCTACTAGGATCATGGATGCTGCTCGTGCTGGTGCGGTTGCGGTTTAGACACTCCAATTTTGGAGGGTATTACCGAAATAATCTCTGCTTTTATTAATTGGTTTACTCTACTACGTACTTATTAGACTTAATTACCGAAATAATCTCTGCTTTATTAGTTGGTTTACTCTAAGACCAGCTGTTTCTTAAGAGAGTTTGTTCTTAGTTGGTTTACTCTAAGCCCAGCTGTTTCTTAAATTTGTTTCTTAAGAGAGTAATTTTGTTCTCTCCATATATAAAAACAAACCTAAACGGCCTGATGATGCTTGGTTTTCTTCCATAAAATCATGGGTCTCCTTTCTATTTATGCTTTGATTCGTCAAGTTTGAAGCTTCTCAGTTGGTATATGTAGAATTGAAGGAAACTGTCTCCTGGTTTTCTCTCACTCAATTTCATCCAAAACTGAATACGTACATAAGAGAAAGACAAACACAAATTAAAGGCGCGCGCACAAGGGCTAACAAATGGTTACTTTCACACGCAAAGGCAAAGCATAATAACTCCTTTAACACCAAGAGCATTTAAAGTTTAAGCACAATGGTCATGAGAAGAATAAACCCTAGAAATATATAATTTGATTAACCCAATAAATAAGATTTGCCTAAACAATGTTGAAAGAAGCAATTAAGCTCTTCTTAATTTGTTTATTAGCACATTGCATAGATCCAGGTTGATCCTAGCCCCTAGATATAGCACATTTTTTATTTTTCTATACTACAAGTATAATCACCCCAGCCCCTAGATAAAAATGACTTATCCTATAATTATATAAACTTCCAAAGTATAACCTCATATTCTCATTCATTCATAATCTCTTTTTTTAATATATAAGATTTTATCATTGAATTAGACCTTTAAAAAATCATCTTTTTATTTGTTTTCTCTCTACTCACTGAATTTTTAAAAGAGAGTCGAAAACATTTTCAAGGAGAGTAGTGGAGGCTCATCCAACAGATATGTGAGCGCTAGCTCTTGTCTTTATATAGCATCCATTGCTTTGGTCTTTACTAAATTATGAGTTACGATATTCACTTTTTTGTTTTTCTATCTTTTTGATTTATTTTCCACTTTTAACCAATTTTTTAGGTGACCATGTAATGTTATAGTGCTTCCTTGAAACATATGTTGAAATATTTTATACTGGCTAGCAGGAGCCTCGATCGAGCCTACCAAGTTTTGACAATATCTGCAAGTACATATATATTATAAGCTTCTAGCTGATGTACTACCACTGAAAAAAATTCTTGAGGGAGATAATATAAGTAAGCAACAAGCAATCGGTACCATAAATATGACAAGGGGGGATAGAGTATGGCCACAGATGAATGTACAATCCAATGAAAATGTAGCCCGAGAAACTTGAAACAAAATGAGTTCACTCATACAAAGTAGTACAAATTCCAGTGAGACGCAGGAAAACGAAGCAAACAAAAAAATTAAATAAACGTCTAGTATAAATATGAATTATATATACGAGGGAAATACAAAATATAATTAAAATATAAAATATGAAAAATATAAATCGATAGGGAAACGATCGCATAAGTTATGGTACGATTTTGAGCGAGCGGAACCAAAGAGAAAACTCGGATTCATAATGAAGGAGATCAAGTGAATGAGGAACGCCCATCAGAGACATGAAATTCTTTATGTGGTTTGGAAAAAATGAGATTGTAGTCTTCTCATCACTACCTTGAGTAAATTCTTCATATGCAGTTCCTTCAAATTTGAACTCTCTCACATTGTTTCTTTTAGGATCACAAAACCAAATGCAAAATGCATTTTTAAACCTGTATTGTCGTCCTGCAATAAAAATAAGCTCACCAGTAGCATCAACGATGCCTCTAAAGGTCAATCTAAGATCTGAAAAAAAAGGTAAGATGAGCTTTCTATAAGACCATTCTTGTTTTTCACAATCCTCTAAAATCCATAAGTTCATAGATGGTAAACTCCAACAAACCCAAGCTAGTTTTCCTTCATAATTGAAGAGATGGACGTCACCAGCAGATTCATGATGCTGAGGTATGTCCATTACTTTGAACTTTTCAAACCTCACATCAAACCTCATAATGATAGCTTTATCGAGGTGAGTATTAGTATGGTCGACTCCATGACGACTTATAGTCGCTTCATAGTATACAACGCCGTTGAAGCATGGACCAGAAGCAACAAGGCCGTGAAAAGGACAACCCTTGGCCACTCTCCATGTTTCTTCATGATCTCCCAATGTAAGAACCTCAGCGGCTTCGTTTTCCATTTTGTAACGACACGTTGAAATGCACAATAATTTATACTTGTCCATAACGGGATCGTACCCTAAAAGGGCTCTTGGGAATAACCGAATTCCCGATTGGGGTCGTAAGACTACAAATTGTCTCATTGAAGGATTCCAAACTCCGAACCGTGGGCCACTAACATTGAAGCAGAACAAGCCACGTGTACCTGAACATATGGTGTAACCGGCATCGGCATGGAGTGTCATATGGTACCTTTCAAAACTCTCTGTCGAAGGATTTTGGTGTTGCGACAACGCAGTGACAATCAACTCGCTCCCTTTTCTTATAGATACCAAAAGATGTGGTCGATTAGATGGATGATTGAGGAATTCTGGAGTGTCGATGATGGAAGACCAGAGTTTCGACATGCAGCAAAGCCTTACCACGTGTTTGGCAGGAAGTCTCCAGAAAATAGCAACCGTAAGATCAAGAGGAAGCTCGTCGTATGAGATTATTCCACCACCATCTGTTCCATCTTCCTTGTCTTTACCATGCGATGACATTGACGATGATTGCAACATTATTTGGCTCTCTGTTCTTCTCTCTACAACATTGTACTCGTGCATGCATATGCATATACATATTTATAAGAAAGTGGCAATAAAGAAAGAATATCGTATCTTTTCTTTTCTTTTTACTTTTTATTGAGAATATATATATATATATATATCAATAACTTGAAATAAAAATAAATATCTACAGAATTAAAAACATATCTGTTTTTTACATAGAAAAATATATAATATTATTAAATCAATAAATGTTTTGTTTCATCTTTAGCTCTTGTATCAGAAATCAGTAGATTTTAAAAATTAATTAGAGATCTTTTATTAATTAATAACATCTTCTTAATTTTTTAACGAAAATAAAAATCTTCTTAATTAATTAAAATAAAGGAAACAACTAGATCATGGACTCTATATGTTACAAAATATTCCTCATATATTAATTGAGAATACAAAGTATAAAATAAAAAATCCACGTGTCAAACAGACATCTAATTAATAGGATCCCACTTTCAAGATCCAAAAATCCCATATGTAACTCGAAAATAATGATAACAAAACAGACAAACCGAAGAGGAAGCCCCGAAAAACATAAAACACACAATAACAAAATGTGCATGTTTTGATACTTTGGAGGTTACTCTGCTTATGAGGTTATACTTTGGAAGTTTAATATTATTATAGGATATTCAAAATATGACTGCAAACCCTGGCCAAGCCCATTATTTTGCCCATAATTAATATGAAATTACATGGTTATAATACTCTTCCTCACACGGTATGACCTAATGTTTTGATACAATCCAGTTGAATTTCTAATTTTGAATGTATTTAGGTTTTAAATTTTGAAAGATGTCTAACTATATTAACTAGAAAAAACAATATAAGTTAAAAACATAACAGAGTAAACAGACACACAAAGAAAAGCAGAGTTTATGAGAATAGAATGATGTTGACAAAAGTATTAGTTATAACTGAAAAGTAAAAACGAGGCAGTGCCTGATGAGCCCATCAACTCTTATATCTTCTTCTTCTTCGTCTTCCTTTTTTCGACTTCTTTTCTTCATCTTCGTTACAGTAATATTGTGCCTACTCGTTAAGAAAGAAAAAAAAAAAGCACATCCGTCAAATTAAGGCAAAAGATTAACTAGAAGAACCCTAAATATGTAGGTAGACAATGACAAATGAATTAACACAACAAGTCTGGTCTCTTTTTGGGGCGAGGATGCTTACATTATGCGCATGTTCTCTACTCTTGAGGTGCGTGGTATCTCGTCTCTTTTATTCTTTTTAGGGCACCAAAATACTGTATATCTTTTTTCAGACGTTACCGACTAGGCCTGGGCAATCGGGTACCCAATCGGGTTTCGGTT
>OVAQ01003088.1:0-10723 GCA_900406345.1 Erysimum cheiri | reverse complement strand
AAAACAAGCATAATTATACCACCTACCCCAAAGGCAAGTTTCAATATCTCAACTTTGTTGATGAAATTTGTTTTGATTAGACTCCACATGTGAAACATAAAGGATGATGTTAATTTACAGACCTTGGTTGAGGCTAATAAAGTGAAGAAGAAGTTGAAAAAGAAGAAGAAGAAGCTGATGAAGAAGATGCTGACCGAATGAGCATCTGCAAGACTTAATCTTGGAAGAAGAAGAAGAAGAAGAAGAAGAAGAAGAAGAAGAAGAAGAGTTTTGCTCTTAATCTTGGACGAAGGTAGGTTTTGAGCTTCTTCAACCATAGTAAATACTCTCTGCTATCTTTTTTCATCATGTACCCATACAAGAAATCCGTAGCACTCACTTTGATTCCTCTGGTCTCTAGAAACTTGTGGAACGACTCGCGCATATTCTCATCCAACTCTCTGCAAAGTCATAAAAAGAAGGAACATTTGAGTTTTATTGATTATCATGGGTAAAGCAGCTGGTATTTTAATGTTGCTTACTGAAAATCTTGCCCATCGTATGCCAATTGTTCTTCGGAAGAGTTCTCTGGTCGGTTCACAGACAAACCATCTATGACAACCTCGTCAGGGAAAGCGGTGCAGCTAAACTCTAGGCTGAGTCCACTCTTCTTGCTCACAGTGACAACTAGTGGAATGCTTGTTTCATTCGCTTTCTCATCACCACCATCTTCATTGTCATCCATATCATCTTCATTTTCGTCCATGGCAAGACCAGGCATGCTTACTTCCACTTTAATCTGTTCTCCATTGTATTCTCTAGTCAAAGTCACAGTCTGATGTGAAAGGAAAGCCACTAGAGGCTTCTGTACTCTCATCCTCCTGCATATAGAAACACATAACCAGAATCATGTACTCTTTCAAAAACTTAAAATCAAGAAATTAAAACAGGTTCATGCGAACACTATATATATATACCAATGCTTTAGATTTGTCTTCTACACTAGAATGCCTTAACCAATGCTTGTAACAATATAAAGCCATTATCAAATTCATTGAAAGGCTTTGAATTGAAGGCATAGATAAAGTCTACGTTCCATTGAAGCTTATGGCTTCCTTATTGGGTAAAGTGAACTCACAGAATCAGTCAAATTCTTAACACTGCTTCTGCATATCTCTATTATAATTCAAGATTATAACTATTGGAGTGACCAAATCCTCCACAAATTCGTGATCATCAGTATCAATATTATCGTTGATCTCGGAGTCAATCACTTGTAGAAGCGTCTGATCGGACTTTAATCGCTCAGTGGCCGTCGAATAAGGGAAGCCACTAGAGACGAAAGGAGGAAGCAGAGATGGCTTGGGAACAAGAGACGAGCGATTAACGATGACGGAGGAGACGGCCTGAGCTCGAGCCACACATGGAAGCCAAACTAGAAGCTGATCTGCGATTGCACAAAGCGAAACCCATTGCCCGAATTGATTTATTAGAAATGGACTCTCTCAACGTAACTTCTAACAAACTGAAATGTAAAATTTCACTAATTTGGTTTTACATGTCCGAACCATTTTCTATGTAACTCGGATCAACAGGACAACCATTATAAACACACATGTCATGGCGAAGATCAATAGCCACTGGAAGCAACTTGTCTTTGAGCTTTGTGAATATATCTTTGTGGCTCTTGTGGTTGCGTGTCCTGTGCTTGCTAAGCTTTGCACAATGGCCTCCTCGGTGGAGTCAAGTATCTTTTGTTAATGAATTCCACAACAAAAGTAAGAAAGAAAAATTGTTAGGACCAATAAAGCCAGTTAAAAGAATATGTGACCAAAATATAGATTCTTCTTCTCTTATCCCATTGTTGTTGTTGATAATAGTATGCATAATGGGTATTGCGAAGAAATGGTTAACATGTCACCTTCTCTGTATTTTGCACAGATTGGCTTATCGCTTGACTTGTCCCCTTGAGTTGTCTTGCAAGTCCCACCATTTCATCGGTTAGATCCTCTTGAAGCTTTTCTGTCAATAAATGAATCACCAACGTGAACATGAGTTTGGCAAATTCAACTTGAATTCAAACGAGTACAGCTTTACTCATAGCTATAACTTTTGTTTTACCAAAAGGAAAGTGTATAGACTGATCAAGTAAGTTCCTAAGTTTCTAGTTCATTGAAGAATCTACCTCTGCTTGTCAATATACGCTTGAGCTGCAGAGTCTACTTTTATTGGTTTTGGTGTATCGGCGTCAGCGGTATCATATAGCTTTGCTCCTTGGAACTTGTAGACCTCCATCAATCAAGGAAGCTGGTAAGAAATAAAGGCCAAAAGAATTTTTACAAGTCGAGAAGGCATATGAATCAAGTATTAATCTTACACTATTCTTCTTCTCAGCTGTGGCGAAGTGGAGCTTGGAAAATCGTCTCCTATCTTTGGAGAGCTTTCGTTGGTAAAGTCGTTTGCAAAAGGATCATCAGGTGTACCTCTATGTCGGACTGTAAATTTAGGAAAAATAAATTGATACTATAGTTGCAGGAAGAAACCAAACTGTGGATTCCTAAAACTAAACTCATGGGGAAGAAAGAAAGAAAGAAACTTGAAACAATTCCTCAAGACCAAAATGCATCGTAATAGCAAGAGCATTAATGTAAATTAACACACGTTACTCTCCTAATGTCTTTAGCTCTAGAAAGAGAAAAGAACAGCTAATCCCTGTTAAGATGACTTACCACTTGAGCAGCTACTAATCTTGAAGCAACAGCTTCAATCTTTTCATAGTATTCATGATTCACCTTATTAGCCTTTGTAACACTGGACAACAAGAGATCAAAAAGGAGAAGATAAGCAATTCAATTCGAATATCTTATAACACATAATCCTAGAAAGAGATATATAATAGCTCTTGTCGACATTGGAATACGAAAGCAGAAATCTTATAATCAAATCAAGATTTCAACTGAAAGATTTCTAAATAGCAATGCTGAATCAATAAAAGAGAGTTAAGTAACCACCTGGGAAGGCCTTGAGGTATCGTCTTCTCTAGGGATTAGTAGCTGCTCAAGTGGCGAAGTCCAAGACGCACTGGAAGCAACTTGTCTTTGAGCTATGTGAATATATCTTTGTGGCTCTTGTGGTTGCGTGTCCTGTGCTCGCTAAGCTTTGCTCAATGGCCTCCTCGGTAGAGTCAAGTATCTTTTGTTAACGAATCCACAACCAAATAAATAAAGAAAAATGTTAGGACCTAGGACCAACGAAGCCAGTAAAAAATTAAAAACCTAACAAAAATTGGGATGTGTCATGTGTTCAAAGAGTGGAGTTGCCTAAAAGCAGGGTATGTTTTTGGGGAAGCAATCTTTGCAGGTGCATTCCTGTTACTCACATCTCCTACACCCAACTGTTTCAGACAAGACACAACTACGTCATTAGTTACATCAATGGCACGACAAAACATACATTTTCAGAAACAACGACATATGGTCTTCTCTTTTTTACATGTCAGTATTTGTTCCACCCCCTCCCTCTTCATCTTCAGCAGTGTGGCTACGAGATTGTTTTGGACGTTTACGTTTTCCAACTATTTAGTTGAGTCTGAAATATCAAATGACTTCAAGTTTAGTGGCGGGGCCTTTACAAATAATCAGAGATCAGCCAAGGAAACGATATAGTTCAAGATTTTTACCTCAGTTTGATCACAACCAAATTGGTTTCCACCAAACGCATAAGAAACACCACCATCAGATGAAACGCAGGTCCTGCAGCC
Organism: Erysimum cheiri; assembly: GCA_900406345.1. Taxonomy (NCBI): domain Eukaryota; kingdom Viridiplantae; phylum Streptophyta; class Magnoliopsida; order Brassicales; family Brassicaceae; genus Erysimum; species Erysimum cheiri. The sequence goes on along the minus strand of OVAQ01003088.1, from coordinate 6,984 downwards.
ACTTGTTCTCTTGGGATTCCCAACAAAGATGACACACATGTTGGACTTTGTTCTTCAACTGGCCACACTTGGAGAGCGCAAAAAGAAGATCCAAAACTAAATCCACAGACCCACATAACAGAACAAAGTGCAAATGTTAGTTGCAGATGTATAGCATGCCATTTATCCTTTGCAGCCTTATCTTAAATCCAGGCTAGCATTTTTTCCTAGTTAAATGATTTCTAAAACCCGAATCTTATGTTTAATATATCATTTAGACAAGCTCCCCACTAGTTCGGTTTAACAACACAATGATGATTAGCTTACCAAAACATTTTATTAGCCCAAACCACATACATGTTGGTTCAGCCAAAAGCAAAAATCTCTCAACTCATTTAAAGCATATGATTTAATAACGAAAACCAAAGGATCTGTCATGCTCACCTGTCCATAAAGCCCCCAACCAAATGTAAGTACCTGTCCACAAAAGACTAGTTACAATTTTGTTCCTCTGAAAAAATTCATGTCATCAGATCAAAGGGTCGACAAATCTTGGGGGGTTGTTCATAGTGTTATTATGAAGGACTCTAAGACAGCCTTGAACCTTAACTAAGGCGTACTGCAGAAAGCAAATCAAATTTCCAAAAAAAAATTGGTTTCAGAGTATAAAGATTTTTGATATAAAGGTTGAATCACATTGTTTTCACTCATCGAATAGATGACTAACCACAAAGCAATGTAAAAAAAAATACTTGTGATCACAGCACTGTGTCGCCCTCCAATTCCAAGAACTCGGCTGCATTGTAAATCATGTTTACACCAGAAAAGGTGAGAAGGCTCAATATGCATGGAATAGGATGAGGAGAGGAGACTAAGCGTACACGGGATCCCAATCCAAGCTGTGCTTCTCCTCCATAACCCCAACCACACATCTTACCAATATCTGGACTTGATAAAAAAAAATCTAAGTGTTTATTACAGGCAGCACACCAGAAGCTCTGACACCGTCAGAGATATTTTCATAAAAATGAATGAAAATAATAAGAAAGCGTTTTATAATGAAGTGATTTTTTCATAATGTAGGCAAATGGCTTTGCATATATAAGCCTTACAGAAACAAGACTAAACTGCTTAAGAAACACATAACAACTAACAGACTCTTAAGACAGACTCATATAACAACTAAGACTCTTAACAAACCACTTCTTCTTCTTCTAACCTCAGTTCTTCTTCAAACAACCTTTAGTTACGTCTTCCCAGTGGAACACGTGCTGAGCTACAGCCTTTAGTGCCGCTGCGGCTGAATCTGCGGAATCACGGCAGACCACCACTGTTGTGTATCCCAAACTGTTCAGACGCTTCAACAGTTTTGCATATCCATGATCGCCACTAATGATCATGATGACTGCAGGAGGAGGGTTACTCTTAACCCAAAAATTAATTTGGTGCTCTATTTCATGTTCACAAACATCTTTAGCTCCTGTTTCACATGAAAAAGTAAAGTTATTTATTTAGAACCATAGAATAGCAATAGGAGGTTTTTGTGATGGAAACAAGCCTTTTTGAGTTTGTGTTTGTTTCTAGTGTTCCTCTCCAAAGGCTTGAATTGTGTGTCTTAACTGTTGTATATGCTTTCTTCATCTTTTTTTGTTGGGTAGTTGGATGTGACGGTGGCTCAAATGCTTGTGACTGATAGCAGTTTTAGAGATAAAGATTTCAGGAAGCAATATTAGATTATGTAAATATAGGTTTAGTGATTGGATATCTCAATTGCAATTGAGATATCCAATCACTAAACCTATATTTACATAATCTAATAAGCAACTAAGTGAAACTGTCAGAGCGATGTTTAGAATGAGGGTTATTCCTGTTTTCAATGAGAATGATGCTATAAGCACTCGCAGAGCCCCCTACAAGGTTTGTTGATTGCCTCTCTTTTACTATTTGACATAAACTGTGAAAAATTTAAATGTTACTTATTGACACTTGTTAATCCACACATTCATTAAAGAAAAACACCAGGACGAGATTACTTTCGGCGAAAAATCCAAATTAGGCCGAGGGGGTATGACTGCAAAAGTGAAAGCTGCTGTTAATGCAGCTTATGGTGGCATTCCTGTTATCATAACCAGGTAAAAGTCCCTTCCGTTCTCGTAATCTCTATTAGACTATTAGTAGTTATCTTCCCTTGAATATCAGAATATAGAAGGTACTGATCAATAAGCTAACAGCATATAATGTTGGATGGAAGAGTGATTTTTTTCTTGCTACTTTTATGAAGTGGGTTTGCAGCTGAGAATATAAGTAAAGTCCTTAGAGGACTGCGTGTCGGTACCCTGTTCCATCAAGATGCTCATTTGTGGGCTCCGGTTGTAGATACTACTTCTCGTGACATGGCAGTTGCTGCAAGGGAAAGCTCAAGAAAGCTTCAGGTTATGTTAGGGCTTCGATGCAAAAGTCCTAAAATTATGTCTGATTTTGCAAATGTACTCAACTTATTTACAATTTTCTTACAGCCCTTGTCTTCGGGAGATAGGAAGAAAATTCTATTCGATATTGCCAACGCCCTTGAAGCAAATGAGAAAACAATTAAAGCTGAGAACGATTTAGATGTTGCTGCAGCACATGAAGCTAGATATGAAGAGTCTCTGGTAGCTCGCTTAGTTATGAAGCCTGGGAAGGTAAGTCAGTACTGTTCACTTTGTGATGAAACCTATTGCACCAATTTTTTGTTGTCTCTGTATGGCCTATTTACTCATACATTTTTTTTTGCTTTGATAAATCTCAAGCCTTGCAGCTTCCGTTCGCCAGCTAGCTGAAATGGAAGATCCAATCGGTCGTGTATTAAAGAAAACTCAGGTAATCTGAGAACAATACTTTTCATATACATGGGAAAGAATATCCTCATATGATGTAAAAGTTCCTCCTGTTAACATGCGGCATTTGTCTAATTCATATTATTCTNTTGTCCAATTTCATATTTATTCTTGACAATTTATTTTGTAACAGGTTGCAGATGATCTTATTTTAGAGAAGACCTCATCACCAATAGGTGTTCTCACTACAGGAAAACTGAGTATTCATAGCGTCCATTAATCTCTATCGTAACCTACCATAGCGTTATTATAAACGCTCTATATACGCCCGCGATAATAGGTCGGAGCCTTTTAATAGCGTTTTGAGACACGGTATTGTATTGGAATGTAATATAGCGTTGTATTATGTGCTATCTTTGAATTTAGTTATAGCGATTACTTTTGTTATGAATTAGTTTTAACATTTTTACATTATTGATTTTATATAGCAGTTTTAATATAACGTTGTATTATGTTGGATCCTTTAAACCATAAGAAATTTCATTAAAACATGTTATTTACAACGTTACATGAATGGACTTGTGACTTCGAGAGAAGAGATCCCTGATTTGTGACTTTAAACTCATTGGACTTGTGACTTCGAGAGAAGAGATCCCTGATTTGCTCAAGGTATGTAGATACATGAATGGCAAGTCACCAGAAGTGATTAGCTCTTTTTACCTAAACTGGAACCCTCCACTTTTTTGCTACAGCTTGATGACGTTATTGACTAGGCCATGCTGGTATGTTTATGAGTTAAGTTCCATCGAGTTCTTAAATTGTATTGGCCTAGAGAGAATATGGCTTACCTTTTGGGTCTATCCAGATGGAATCTGTCATGTATATGTTGACAAGTCTTGTAATCTGGCCATGGCAAAACGCATCGTTTCCGATGCAAAGTTGGACTATCCAGCAGCCTGTAATGCGATGGTTAGAGATTCTTACCTCTTTCAGTACTGTTCATTTATGCAAAGTGATTTCGTTTTTAGTTCTCTTATTACTTCTTGTCTCACCTCCTCATCTCTTTTTGTTTTGTCCTAACAGGAAACTCTTCTTCTACATAAGGATTTGGAGCAGAATGGTTTTCTTAATGATATTATTTTTCTTCTGCAGAGCAAAGGTGAGAATAGTAGTGTGGGAAAATGAATCTGTTTTATCAGTTTGATTTTTAGCCTTACAACTGTTTTTTTATAGTTATATTAAACTAGGAAGCTTTCATAAACACTGAAACCAAGATAAAATTTAGTTTGTTAGTTATGATTCATACTATATGAGATTTATGTGTTTCCTAATAATTGCATGTTGTAGACTTGTAGTGGAGAACTATATATGTACATCATCAGTTAAGTGACAATACTTACATACTCGTACCTACCCAACCCGATGATTTTATGACCCATTTAAAACAAACACTTTGTAAAATCTCAGAAGTATATATTTTTCTATCGTTATAAATCGTTAAAACGGCCCAAGCCCACAAGTAATAAAAAAACTTTTTCCACCTCTGTCAACTGTCACTGGACGTTCCATAAATTCTTTTTTTTTTTTTTTTGACGACGACCGTTTCATAAATTCACATATAGAACGAAAACATGCCAATTGTCTGGTACACACCTACACAAGTTGAAGAAGACCTCTGCTTTTTAAAAGTCTTTTTTTAATAGGTTAACAAGTTGAACACGTCTTCTTGATACTACTATTCATACAAAAACTCCACCCAAAAAACTTTCATAACTGTTTTTATATAAAAAAAGATTATCTTACAGCCAAAAATGGATTGGTTGAATATATTAACATGGTCTAGTGGTATCACGTGGTTTTTTTACTTTTACCAAAAAAAAAAAAATGGATTGGTTATAATGGTTTCAACATGTCGTTCTTTATTTGGTAATGCTCATTATTAATAAGAAAACAAGAAATTGCAACAAGAAACAAAAAATTTCAACATGTAAAAACACTTTTTTTCTTTTTTTTTGTCAAACCGAGTAAAAACAGCTTAATTTAAGGAAAACACACCAAAAAAAAAAGAATATAGTAGAGATAGTCCTTTTGTGCCAGTGCCAACGTCAACGATGTGCTTTCCCGATCATGCAAATATAATTTAAAGCAAAATAATTAGAAAAGATTCTCTTTTTTTTTTGTTTTTTTTGTCAAAAGAAACGTTTTTAATATTCTACAGGACCAATAGAGAAAGTAGAAAACAGAATATAGAACTTTGAAAAACCTCAATAGCCAAAAACATTTCTCAAATTTTTAATGAAATTTTTAATGAAATTCTTTTTCAAAATATCAGTGTTGTTTTTTCTTTTCGAAAATACTACAAACACAAAATTACTTTTTAATGATATAAAATTATTTTTTGGTGTTAAAAACAAAAAAAAAATGATATTTTAAAAAATTGCTTATTATTAAAAACTACCATAAAAACATTTTTTATATTTTAATGTTTTTTTTTGTTGAATTACAGTAAAATTATTTGTTTGTCTGGTTTATTTTTCCGTGAGGCTCGGGGTTTTGGTGCAGTTCCAGCGTCTACAGGTTTGATGAAAATGTTCGTAGGAGCTTACTTGGACTGATTTATAGTCTTAGAGTTTTCGAGCTTTTGCTTAAGCCCTCCATCCGTTTTCATAGTTTTTATCTTTCGTATGTTTCCCCTTCTTTTGGGGCTTTGCTTCCTTCTTTTGGCTATGTTTATGGGAATTTCTTTGTTTTCCGCCGGCATCTGTGTAACACTTACTAGTTGTTTTGGCTAGTTGTTTTGGCTTTTAATAAATAAAAGAAACACTCTTGTGAAAGAAAAAAAAAAGGTTTCATAATTTCATTTGCATAAAAGCTTTTTCGAAGTGGAACACTTGCATTTTGCATTGAGCATCAAATTCGCCACCATCTCTTCATCATCCTCAAAGATTCAAGCTTTCGTTACTTCCAATGGCGTTAGCTCTCTCTTTGGCACCTACATCATCTTCTTCTTCTTCTTCCCTCCTCTCTCGAAACCCTAACCCTTCTCCAAATTTCATAACAACCCATCTGAATTCCGGGTCTCAAAGGAGGATTTACACAATCAATTCTCTCCGTAGATCTTTCAAATGTCTTCAACCATCCTCAAAAGATATAAAGGCGTCTCCTTTCTCAATCTCAGGCTCTCAGCTATTGTTTCTTCTTCTTCTTCATCTCAGACCACAGAGCTTGTGCCTCATAAGCTCCAGAGATTAGTCAATGAATTCAAATCCTTGACAGAGTCAATTGATCGACTCAAATGGGTTCTGCATTACGCGAGTCTCCTTCCTCAAATGCCTGAGTCATCTCGGATTGAATCAAATCGAGTCATGGGCTGCACGGCTCGTGTTTGGCTAGATGCTGAGTTAGGTCAAGATGGGAAGATGAGGTTTTGGGGGGACAGTGATTCAGATGTGTCGAAAGGGATGTGTTCTTGTCTGATTAAAGTTCTTGATGAGGCTTCCCCTGAAGAAGTGATGGAACTAAAGACTGAGGATTTAGCTGAGCTTAATGTTGGATTGTTGGGTGGTGAGAGATCGAGGGTTAACACGTGGCACAGTGTTCTTGTTAGTATGCAGAAGAAGACTCGACGATTAGTGGCGGAGAGGGAAGGTAAAGCTCCGTCCTTCGAGCCGTTTCCTTCACTTGTGTTAACGGCTCGTGGCATTGAAGCTAAAGGAAGCTTTGCTGAAGCTCAGGTGAGAGAATCTATCTTTGTTGAATTCCCAATTTGAGTTTGATTGTGTATGAAGTAATAAGACTTAAGAGTATGAGGATGAACAACGGAGCTTTCTTTGTTAGTGATTGAAGAGAATCTAGCTCGTTTGGATTTGCTAAATCAGTTTTGTATGTGATTTACAAGAAAAAGGAAGATCTTGGAACGTATCTAGCTGAGTTTTGCAGCAACGTAGATGTTACAATGATTACAACGTAGATGCAACCAGCGTTAGTTGTGTGACAATAGTTTTTTCATCAAGAGTTGGCAGGACAACTCATCTACTAGCTACTCATCTACAAGCTGCTCAGGTGGATAGTTTCGGTACCTGCAGAAATTTCAGTTTAAAGCTTTTCCCTTGTGACATACACGCACTCATTTTTAAACACAAGACTACCCGTACCTCCCAGTTTTCCATAGTTCATAAAGGCCAGTTCC
>OVAQ01003087.1:0-10399 GCA_900406345.1 Erysimum cheiri | reverse complement strand
TTGTTCATTCATCTCTTATGACTCGACGGCGAGTATAACACTGCATCTTTTATGACCCGTCGGCCGGGTATAACGCTGCATCTCTCATGACTCGACGACCGAGTATAACGTCGTATCAAAGATGACTCGTCGGCCGAGTATAACACCGCATCTTTCATAACTCGTTGGCCGGGTATAACGCCGTATCTCTCATGACCCGTCGGCCAGGTATAAAGCTGTTATTTTGAAGAATTGTACAATGTCACATGTGTCTTCCACGTATGAGATTGACGGGGGGTATTGGGAGATCAATGAGATCGACCTAAACCGAAGAACAACTGAGAACCAAAGACCGACCAATCAAGATCGAAGCGATCAAGAAGAATCTAGAAGATTATGAAGATATGTTAATATCGTAGATTTGGAAGATTAGCATTTATCTTTATATATTATTTCCATAGCATTTATCTTTATATATTATTTCTATAAGCTCTTGATTGGGACCTATCAATTGGTATCAGAGCCTTAATCTTGCTTTTGATTCAGAGCACTTTGTGGTATCAAAAGAAAAATTCATTCACCATCTATTTCGGTTTTGATCTGGACCACTTTGTGGTATCAAAACCTAGTTTTTATCATATTTATCGGTTTTGATCCGGACCACTTTTTGTGGTATCAAAATCTCTATTTTTATCTAGCCATAGAAGATGTTGTTACCCTTCAACATAAGGATCTTACGTGGGAGGAAGAGCAGCAGGTCTTGGAAAGCTTCCCGGAGTTCGTTCATAACCTTGAGGACAAGGTTATTCTTCGGGGGTGGGGTATTGACGGGCTCGTAAATCGTAATCGGCCCGTACGTACAAGAAGGCCTAATCTGAGATACATGGATTAGTCGGTTTTATCTTTTCAATTAGGATTTGGTTTTATCTTTAGATTTGGATTTATCTTTGTGTTTTCTTATTTCTTTTAGGCTTTAGATATACTTAAGTGTTTCCTATATAAATCAATAAAAACCAAAAAGAGATAGTCATAACTATGTAAAAGAAAACTTTTGTGTTCGTGTTCTATAAGTTTCTATAAACACAAACTTCTTTTTATGTTTGATCTCATATTCAAGATAACTCAATATAATATTCTATTCCAACTCAAAACCAATACCCAACAATCTAGATATAAAAAGGGAGCTCGGCCTCCACATGAAGAATTGACAATTTGACACTCAAGAACCCTAATTTTGATTATTTCAAGTTCATTTGTAATAATCGAGTTTGAAATGAAATCAGTAAAAAAATCAGCTTTCTCATTTGTTATTTGTATTTGCGGTTCAATTTTGAGTTATTTGCACCCATAGACACAAAAATGATAATTATGGATGTCGGAAAGATCTTCAAAATTGGCCCGTAAACTAATGCAAAGAATCTGTGCGAAAGCGTACTTTTCTTCACTTTTTGTCTGTTTTGCTCCACATCTCCTAAAAACCTGTAAAGTGTTCCTAAAGCTCCAAATACTTGAAAATAAGCTTAAAACCTCATATGTCATACCAAAACACCTATAAAACCTTGTTATCCTAACATCTAGCCGTTTGAATATTTTTTTCGCTCAGTTCTCTCTTTGTGATTCAGAGGGGTTGCTTTTTCCTTTTAAAAATCTCTTTCCCGCGTAGTGTGTGGAAACCATATCCCAACTTTATTGCTACGGTCTCTCTCTTTTGAATATAGTCCAATTTCACCGCTTCTCAAATTATTTTATTTCTTTTAAAACCTTACTCGTTTTGATCCAAACTCAAGGACCTCATCAAATGGACAAGTGATTTATGAATGCTTTTGAATTCACTTTCGTATAATCCATTTGATGATCAAGAGCCAAGTACATCACAAGAGAAGACGAAGGGTCATTTTTCATATTCAAACTCTATTTTTAATTTCTGTCATTTTTTAGAAAGTTTTCGAAATTCTAGAAAGTTTTGAAGCATGTTCCAAAACTTGTCTCGTTTTTACTCATTCTCTTATTCTCTTCTTCTTTTTATATTCTCTTGTGAGAAACTCTATCTTTTTATTCTAAAACTCTTTAAGATTAGATCACCTTATTGGTGTACATATCCAACAAAACCCTTAATCTCTTTTGCTTTGTATATCCAAAAGAATTAAGTTCGGTATCGTGAATCTCTTCTACAAGCTTCTGTGATATCCATCATTCATTTTTCGTCCATTTTGCGTCACAGCATCTCCAGCATCGTTTCGTTTTGTTCCGCGTCACAGTGTCACTGTCGAGTCCATTCTATACCCGTCTATCATCATTCTGTTCTATTTTCCGCATCACCAACATCGCCGTTCCATTCTATTTCCGTATCATCATCTCTACTATTCCGTTTTATCTCAACTAAAAAGTGTCGATCGAAAAAAGACCATATCAAATGGTATCAGAGCACAAAATTTCGGATTAAAGTGTAAAAAATCTTGACATTCGGTATTGGATTCTTTCTATTAACGGAAATAAAATAAAAACTTCTTAAGTATTTTAATTACGTGTTTGGCATAAATCAGTGGGTTTATAAATACTTGCCTTCAATATGATCCTAAACAGAATCGGTTTCAATTTAAACATAGAAATGTTAAAATTAATTTTAAAGACTAAAAGAGGGGTTGGTTTGGTTTTGAGCTTCCACCTACCCCACCTACTACTAAATGCACGTCATGTAGCTCACAATTTGCCTCCACTCTCTTTTCTTCTTCTCCTCTTTAATTCCCCCAACCTCAAACAGTTTTGCTCCGACACGAAATCAAATGGCTTTTCAAATGCAGCAGACCTCCACGGCCTTCACAATCTACGCACCATCTACCACCAATGCACGCTGCGGACTATTTCCGTTGAGAACCGTGGCTGTTCACCGGTTAACGGCGAACCGCGGAGTCAGATGCAGCGGCGGTGGAGTCGGAGTCGGAGGCGGAGACGCCGGGAAGAAAAAAGCAGTTCCTAATTCGAACTATGTAGTTCCTATGGACAAATTCTCTTCTTCTTCTTCGATCACTCGTCCTTTGATTGAGATACTTCGTGACCTTAACAAGAAGATTCCTGATAACATTGTTAAGAATTCTGCTTCTTCTGGTTTCATTCCTTGGTAACTCAAATCATTTTTGGATTTCTTGATTCAAGATTTTGATCCTTGTATTGTTTCTTGATTCAAGATTTTTGATCCTTGTGTTGTTTCTTGATTCAAGATTTTTGACACTTTGTTGTTTCTTGATTCAAGATTTTGATCCTTGGGTTGTTTCTTGATTCAAGATTTTTATCCTTGGGTTGTCTCTTGATTCAAGATTGTTGATACTTTTGTTGTTTCTTGGTTTGGTTTGTTTTGGTTTACTTGTAGGTATCATGCAAATCGGATGCTTAGCTTTTATGCTCCTGGTTGGTGTGGTGAAGTTAGAGATGTTATTTTCTCTGAGAATGGTAATGTTACCGTTGTTTATCGTCTCACCATTCGTGGCTCTGATGGTGAGGTAAGCTCTTCAGACACTTCACTGCCTTTATTGACTACTCATGTCTAATTTTGATTAATTTTGTGCAAATCAATCCTTTGTATATTGTTTATAGAGCAAAAAACCCTGATGGTAGTTTTAAACAGTTTATCAAGGATTAAGGAAAAGATTCTTGTTCATGTCTTGATGTATGTATATCTTGTTAATTTTGTACAAAGGAAAATATCTAGCTACCACTCTCCTCTGAATATGTTAGAATTATGAATAACTAAGTGTTTGTGATCCACTGATTTGTGTTCTTTCTTGACACATCTCATCTTACGGATATTTTTGCTAGAAATCCAATAAAAAAACTAAGTGTTTGTGCTGCACTGTAACCTCTTGTGCATCAGAGTAAGATAGAGAATAGGCTTCAGAGGATACACATATATCTTTATTTATAAGAGACTATGTGATCTTGCAAGTCCTTGAGCCTAATGACTTCAGTTATCTATGGCAATGCCTAAACCAGCAAAATCCCATTTTCATGACTTTGATGGTATGATAAAAGGTTGTCTTGTGGAGAGCGAGTTAAATGGGTTGTTGAAGCATTGATTACAGGGCTAAGTTTTGAAGTTTTATGTAATGTAGGCGCATCGTGAATCAACTGGGACAGTAACAACGACTGATGATCACATCGAGGATCCAGTTGCTGCAGCCGAGGAAATAGCTTTCTGCAGAGCATGTGCTCGATTTGGTCTCGGCTTGTATCTATATCACGAATCGTAGGCCAGTCATATCAAGTGTGCGTACAGGTCTCAGTGACGCATCCGTCAATTATTTGGCAGATCCTTCACTGTGTGATCTTTTTAAATCTTCTTTTTGACATCCTTGTGTAATTTAAGAGTACCAAAACATGCAATCGACAGGAGTTTTTATGTATTTTCAAACTCTTCATGTTATATACATAGTTACATTACATTAAATTTTATGCATCGCCCCTGTGTGATTAGATTGTTTTTATGTTATGTGTACATGAGAAACATTATGGTCTCAGAAGTTTTGGACCCATATTTGAAGCCATCCAAGAAGTGATTGCATCGACGAGCAGGGCAAGGTCTTTGGACATGTCAGCACGAAGGATCTTCGAGTCCTTTCCTAGCGAACCTCCAACTTCTTTAGCCATAGATTCCCACGGAGTACCAACAGCAATATTCGCCAAAAACTCACTTCCTCGATTCACCGCTTCTGCCATTCCTGGTGGAACATCCGGAAGAGCCTGTCAAGACAGCAATATGAATCACTTTCAACATTATCATCTCGAGAAGAAAGTTTCTATATTGATCATGACTATGGGTGTTTAATCCGTTTCAGTTTGAGTTTTTCGCCTTTATCTACTAAAGAAGGTTTGTATGGTTTCGGTTTCGGTATTGGACCTATTGGTTTGGTTGGACTTCACTTTTTAATCAATCAAACATATTTTAAATTTTCAGACTGAAAATATAACCACCTTATTAAGACGTATTTCAGCTTTCAAATCGGATCAGCAGGGTTTGTTTTTTCCAGATTGAACACTTAAATTCTAACACAGTTCGTGTTCTTGGATTATCTCCATGGTGATGGTTCAAATCACTGTTGCAAAATAGTTTTCATTAAACTGAATTCAGTACCTGTTGCAGAGGGAGACCATGATCCCCTGGAAGTGTACGGATAGACATGTCTAGCTTTGAGCTTATAGATGATTCTACACCAAGCACCTGAGCTAGGATTGATGTTTCATCTATTGAATCATCCTCGAATTTTATCAACATATTCCTAGAGATTCCGTAGTAGGATCTTATCTGTACATTATTAGCAAGAACCTCGATTAGTGTGAGGAATATGATAGATGGTTATCAAGACGAGATAAGGCTGCATGATAAAAACATAAATCTAATAACATTATGGGTTTCACCTACAAGGCGTCTTGTTTCTTCTGGTTTTGGAATAAAATCTTCTCTTCCCTTCACCAAGTCCATGTACAAGGGAGGGAGCTGTTCCACTAATGGTAGAATTTGCTTCACAATGGGAGGGCTAAGCGATTCTAATTGCTTTCGGGTCATCTCTGCCTGCAAGTATTTTTTGTTGTCAGTTATTTGAGAACACCATCGACAAAAAAAAATGAAAGAAACAAGGTAATTAAAGCATTACAACTTGATGTGTCAAATATCATAAAGTAGCATTTATTGCAATTTTTAAACAAAAGGAGAGAACAAAACCACTAACGAGTTAGTGCATCAATGACGGAACTTCTTGAGTTAGCAAACAGATTGATCAAACATAATCACCAAAAGCAAGAAGTTATACTTTCACTTGTAAACTAGGGAAGAGCTGCACATAAGCAGAGCAAAGGAATCAGAACCTTACCCCAAGGCGGACTGTTGGGGATGTTGCTACCTGTGATAACAGTGGTCCAAGGCTTTGAGCCATCGGGACAAGAACTGGAGAGAACAAAGGAATGGCTAGGCTCGCTTCCTGCAAAATTAGGGGTTCCGAAAAGATATTACTTTAAAGGTTTCGTGACTTCATAACAGGATTCGCAGTATCTTCCCACTAAAAAAAAGTATTACTTAAGAGTGGAACAGCTAGTCTGGGAAGTCTGTGATAGGTGTGAATCGTGTGATAGATTAGAAGGGTCTACATATATGGAAAATGCTTTTGAAGAGTTTATTGTACTATCTAAGTGAATAAACGACAGCCATGGAACTGAAATAATATTGGGAGTGTGTTATACTTCGACGTAAAGAGGTGATATGAAAAAAATTGGGTTTGCGACCAGTGCTTTTGGGAGACAAAGGTGGAGACTCTCCAGAATTAACCGTTACCATCATACTTTCTAAGTGAATGTTTAACCTCAATCTCCTAAGTTTCTCTCTTTGTTCTTATCACTTTTCCCCAAACAATTACATCTTTAATGGCAACTCTGATTCCCTTTAAAAAGATAGACAAATCCATTTACCTTGTTGTTGAATGCCATAAATACATTCCCACTTCGCTGAACGGCATACCTTGATCCTGAATGACAAGTGAAAACCAATTCAATAAAAAACTAATGAGCTGAATCAGTTTTATACATTCACAACCATTTTAAAACCTAGTTACCAATCAGAAGGTGAATGACGGATCCCAGTGAATGACCGATTCCAAAAGATGGAAGATCCTGAACCTGTTGAGAGAAAAGGAACTACCATTCAATTCCAATTTAAGAACACTAAATTTTTTCCCAGGAGCAAAGAACAGCGTAGACGTAGAACAAAAAAAATTTCTGTTTCTCCAGGATCACTAAAAGATACTCACTATTTCTTGTAGAGATCGGCAGCATCTATCAAACTTAAATTGTACTTCATCCGCAATAAAGAAGTGGTCAAAACCACTAGCATAGGGTGTCGCGATAACCAAAACATCCCTGCACAAGAGACTGGGTTAATTATTATGCACCACGATAGATCTAAAATTCATGAAACAACATAGAATTAGATAAGCCAGATTCCTTAGTAGACTACCTCTGAGTTTCATAACTTTTTCTTTGCATATTTATCTTATGAAATGTTACTTCAGAAGAGTATCCAGATATTGTACATAGTTAATATAAGTGCTCAGAGAATGCCTTGATCTAATAGGGAAAACACTAAATCATAAGATCATAACAAGTATCCTTAACAGACTTACTTCTCTGCTAATCTCTCAAGAAACAATCGATAGGTAAGCTGAGGTGCTGCACCAACAAATATACCGCCAATGAAATGAACAACCATCTTTGGTTTCGAGTTCCTCGGTTTGAGCACCCATGCTCCCTAAATCAGTTCAGTGAAATTTTAAGTACAACAATCTTAAAACAAAACTTATTCTGAACCACACAATTCTCCTTAATATGACTTTAGATTTTAAGAATCATCCATTACAGCCATAGTTCCCAGAAAATAGACTCTGTACATATATAAACTTCGAGAGTCTTTGTAATCTTCAGAAACATCAACTTCAAAATTCTAATTTCAAACATTCAAATCAACATTTGTATTAAAGTTCTGGAACTAACTCTGAACCACAAACTTAGATTCTAATTCATAATCATCAATGTCGAATTCTAATATATAACATTCAAATAAACATTTGAAGTTAAACACACCTCAATTTCTGACCAATCAGAAGATCCACCGAAACTACTTTGAGATTGTTTAACAGTTTCTGTTAACAACCTGAAAAATCAAATTCGAAATCGCCAAAAAGTGAGCTTAAAGGTTGAAGCTAGTTACGCAAACCGGTAAAACGATAATCACTTAACCTCTCGATCTCGCCGTAAACTTGAATTCCGGTAGATTGAGGCCGATCTCTGTCGTTCTCCTCGTAGCTACAGAAGACTCTTGGTGAGACACGCTCTTTGCCAAAACTGAACATTGAGGGTAGAGATTGAGGTCGATTGTGAGAAAAACTACAGAATTGCCGGCGGGGAGAAAAAGACGGTGACGCCGAGAGGGAACACGTAGCCATAGCTCGGAGCTCGGAGGAGATTTTGGGATTATTTGAGATTCGTCGTCGAGAGGTTTTTTGTTCCGTTCTGATTTTTGAAATCGGAGTCGTGTACGCATAAGACTTCTATGACTGTAACAGCATCTTGTTGTTTCGCAGCTAAAACGCAAACGTTGTGATCTTTTTTTTTTGTCATCTGGAATTATATATATATATATGCAAGGTTGGTATACAGGTTACAAAAAACAACCATCTCAATACTACACCTGCAGAAGATACTATTTCTCCTCAACCGTTACCTTACCCTACCCACTAAATCCAATGAACATTGATAAAGTGGCTATACAAAGGAATTAACCCACACAAACACCAAAGACCGACTAGCTCAAACCGATAGTTCAGAGGCAAGAACTCTCTCATCTTCAAAAACAACACTGAGCCATCGCGGATGACCTGCAGCTACATAGGATTGAAATCTGAAATCCTTTGTAACACTTTGAGCAATGAGATTAGCACCTCTATTCGACCGGTCTGACTCTTTTACCATATCCCACTTCACAAAAACTTTTAACCTCTCACTAACCTCAGAAGAGTAATACCTGAAGGATGGCCATGCTTTGGGTCTGCTCACAGCTTCGATCAGTTCATTTGCTTGAAAAGCAAAGATCACATTAATGAACTTGTGACTCTTCATGCTTTCTATTGCCCATAACAATACTTTGAACTGCGCTTCCAGTTTGTCAGTAATATTAGCAAAAGATCGCCTGCTATGAACCAAAACCACTCCATTAGAATCTCTTACCACCCACGCACCTCCTGCATTTCTGTTTCCTTTAGCCCAAGATATTCCAATGTTGCATTTAAGCCAATTCATTGGAGGGGCATACCAATCATTCTCACATTCCTTTGTTCTGTGATTTGATTGAGAAGGCGTGCAGCCTTCATCATTTCCTTCACCATCAGAGTCCAACTCTTGAGCCTCTACCCATTCTTTCACATCTCCTCTGATCTTCTCTACCATCTCCAGAGCCAAGAAACTCTTTCCTTCAAAAAGAGTAAGATTCCTATTGGTCCAGATTCTCCAAAGAATCCATGGAAAACTCATTCTTAGTTCTTTTGGCCATGTCAGATTCGATTTATTCACCAACAAATGGTACATATTTGAGTACACAGATCCAGCATGGAAATCAAGCTCCGGAATCGGGTAATCTGATAATGCCCAAATTTGTCTAGACAGAGAACAAGAGAAAAGGATATGGTTTATAGATTCATCTCCTGAATCACAAATATGGCATCTTCGATCCATCACAACCCCTCTGTCATTTAGAGCCTCAACCACAGGAAGAGAACCAGATAAAACTTTCCACAAGAAAATTTTCAGTTCAGGATCAGTTTGCAACTCCCACACTTGCTGCTTCAGAACATTTATAGAGGGACACATTGAAGCTTCCACCAAACTTGGGTTACTGTTATTTTGGGAAGCTAACCAGTAGGCCGATTTCACAGAGAAATCTCCATTCCTATTGTGTTTCCAGATGTAGAAATCATTCTGTAACATTACTGGTTTAATCTTCCTGATTCTACGAATATCTTCAGGGAAGAAATTCTCATTCAGCTTCTGCAGATCCCAATCTCTTTTTCTGCTGTCTAAGAGATCAGACACTCTCAAATTTACATCAAAGAAATAGTTTTTCCTCCATGGAGCTCTGAATCCATCATCATCAATCCAAAGATCTGTCCAAACTTTCATAGATTTACCATTACCAATCTTTTTTGAAATTCCTTGAGTTAGCAATGATCTTCCATGCAAGATACTCCTCCATCCAAAGGACGGTCTAGCACCCATAGAAGCATTCAGAAAATCCGAATTTTCAAAATATCTACTCTTCATCAATCTAGCAAATAAACACTCAGGATCCTGAAGAATCCGCCATGCTTGTTTTGCTAATAGAACCTGATTGAACAGATTGATATCCCTGAATCCCATCCCACCTTTTTCCTTTGGAAGACAAAGTTTCTCCCAACTTTGCCAATGAATCTTTCTTGATTGATCCCCTGAACTCCACCAAAAGTCTGCCATGACACTTGCCAAGTTATCACAAGAAGTTTTTGGTAATTTGAAACAGGACATAGCAAAGACTGGCATAGCCATCGCCACAGATTTGAGCATCACTTCTTTCCCACCTTGAGACAAATACTTTGCTGACCATCCTAACAATTTATCTTTCAATCTGTCTTTAATGTATCCCAACAAATCCACCTTGGATCCATTAAAGCATTCTGGTAATCCTAAATAAGTTCCAACCCCTCCTTCCTGGAAAATGCCTAAGGTATTCTGAATTTCTACCTTAACCCTTGGGTTGACATTTTTCCCAAAAGAGATTGACGACTTGTTCAGGTTAACAGATTGTCCTGTAGCTTGTTGGATATGACTTGAATTGGATCGGGCCCATAACTTT
>OVAQ01003086.1:0-10724 GCA_900406345.1 Erysimum cheiri | reverse complement strand
TTTTCCGGTGAGTATTTATTTAGTTAATGATTCTTCAAATCTCAATACAATTGAACACTCTTTGCTTGCTCTCACTCAAATTTCCACCATTGATATGGTAGTGTGAGATCGGCGATTCATAGCCAAGGGAGGCTTCGAGTGAATCAAATTTCGGAGCTCTCGATTTCTCTGCCAATCAGAAAGTCTTCACCTTTGTATACCTAACCACTTGTTCTTCATCTTTCTCATTTGTTCAGAGAGGACCCAGTAATTTATCAAATTCGATTGAGGTGGAATCCCCTTTGGTAATGGCAGCTAGAGAAGAGGAATGTTTAGCGGCTGTGAATGGAGAAGAGGAAGTAGATGACACGAATGATTCGAGAGAGAGATTTCTACTTAGATACTTTTTGCAAGAATGGGAGCTGGTTAAATCTCTTCTTGATGATATTGTTGCAAATGGCCGTATCGTTGACCCTTCTTCTGTTCACAAGTTCCGCTCCATTGTACGTTTCTTATTACTCTTCTTCTTAACTTCATCTTCTTGTGTGATTACTTTTAATGACATTGTTTGTTTTTGTTGTATTGTATTGTAGATGGATAAGTACCAGGAGCAAGGTCAATTAGTGGAACCTTACTTAGAGAGCATTGTTTCACCACTAATGTTAATCATTCGCTCTAAAACACTTGAGTTATGTGATGAGAGAACGAATGAAATTCTCGAAATAATCAAACCCATAAGCATCATTATTTATAGTTTAGTTACTGTGTGTGGTTACAAAGCTGTTATCAAGTTCTTTCCGCATCAAGTATCTGATTTGGAAGTCGCTGTGAAGCTTCTTGAGAAGTGTCATAGCATGACTTGTGTTTCTTCTTTGAGGCAAGAAAGTAGTGGAGAAATGGAAGCTAAATGTGTTACTCTTTTGTGGCTTTCTATCCTTGTGTTGGTCCCGTTTGATATTTCTTCTGTTGATTCGAGTATTGTTGATGATAAGAGCTTCGGTGTGGATGATCTTGCTCCTTTGGTATTGAAGATTTTGGGTTTTTGTAAGGATTATTTGTGTAGTGCTGGTCCTATGCGTAGGATTTCGGGATTGCTTCTATCTAAGCTTTTAACCCGTCCAGATATGGGAAAGGCATTTTCAAGGTCTGCTCCTATCAGCCATAAATGTTTCAGTTCTGAGTTTCGTTTTATGTGTTTGTTCTGTTTTGAATGCTTAACTTCATCAACAAAATTGTTCGGATTACTCAGATGGACTAACTCTGCTTTGTTTCAATGTGGCATTTCTGTTTCAGTTTTTTTGAGTGGACACATGACGTTTTATCTTCTAAGGAAGATAGTGTGGTGAACAACTTTTGCTTGCTTGGTGTGATGGAGGCTCTGGCTGCCATTTTTAAGGTTTCTTTTCTGTAACCTGGAGTTATTCACTTTGTTTTCAATAATGGTCAATACTGAACACGTTAGACATAAATATAGGTTTTACATATCTTACTAAAAATTGACAGACTGCTAGCCGGAAAGTGTTGCTATATGCCCTTCCTGCTGTTTTGAGTGATGTGACCATGCTAAGCAAATCAAATGCAGCAACTAGAAGTCCTCTGCTTCGTAAGTATTTGATCAAGTTAACTCAGAGGATAGGACTTGTTTGTCTTCCTCATCGCTCACCTTCCTGGCGCTATGTGGTAAATACCTTTTAGCATGTATAATAGTAGTGTAAATAGCAACTTTCTCTTCATGGGTTTTAATATTTTAGAATTGCTTCTTATGCCAGTAATTGATATAATCTCACTCTCAAGTTAGTCATCTGAAACTTGTTTATTGAATTACCATGCAGGCTCAAACCGCCTCCCTTTCTCCGAATATATCTAAGAGTTTGACCCAAACGTTGGAGCCGCCTGGTCATGCTGTTGTTGCTGTCTCACAACCAGAAAATTTGGATGACCAAGAGGATGAAGATATGGATGTTCCTGAAATCTTAGAACAGATAATTGAAATGCTACTCTCTGGTTTGAGAGACACGGTATGTTTAGTTGGTGACATACTACTGTTAGGCTAATAACTAGAGGTGGTTTCATATCAACTTATAGAAGTATCTGATAATCTGAGTAAAAATATACTGCTATGCACCAAGATATAGACTGGAGTGACCAGTTAACGTTTAAAACAAAAATTTATTTCTTGGATGCTATAAGTATTTGTTTGCCTCATGAAACTCTCAGCTGCCAACCAGAAAATTTCACATGTTACTAGGTTTTGCAAGCATTTTGCTTTCAATTTTTTTTACTATTTTCTGAACTGTGAAGGACACTGTGGTTCGTTGGTCTGCTGCAAAGGGTATAGGTCGTGTAACTTCACGACTAACATCTGTTCTTTCTGAAGAAGTGTTGTCATCTGTATTGGAGCTGTTTTCACCAGGAGAGGTACTCAAATTTAATGGATATCTGGCAGCATGAATTGCATGGGATATAATACAATTAAAACAGGCACTATCTAGCTGACAGTTATTGTGGTTGTCATGATATTCAGGGAGATGGCTCATGGCATGGGGGTTGTTTGGCTTTAGCTGAACTGTCTCGTAGAGGATTACTGTTGCCTAGAAGTTTCCCACAAGTCGCCCCAGTTATTGTGAAGGTCATACTCTTTCCCATTCACAGGATTGCTTATTTCTCTAGTCAAAGCAATGGCATCACTCGCCCAAAGTATGCAAAAGCTGTATAGTTTGACATCTAAATATCATTTACAGGCACTCCATTATGATGTCCGTAGAGGTCCGCACAGTGTTGGATCTCATGTGCGTGATGCAGCTGCCTATGTTTGTTGGGCATTTGGGCGTGCCTATTACCACAAAGATATGAAAAACGTCCTGGATCAGCTTGCTCCAGATTTATTGATAGTGGGTGCCTTCGACAGAGAGGTAGTAATCACTCATTTGCTTGATTTTGAAGAATTATGTTTCTGTAGATCTCTTCAATGCGTAAAGTCTATTGATTTCTTTTTCATCAGGTGAACTGTAGAAGGGCTGCTGCCGCTGCTTTCCAAGAAAATGTTGGAAGGCAAGGAAATTACCCTCATGGGATTGACATAGTGAACATAGCTAACTATTTTTCACTTTCTTCTCGGGTGAACTCGTTCCTTCAGGTTGCGGTTTCCATTGCTCGATATGAAGGGTATCTATATTCTTTTGTGGATGAATTGCTATACAACAAGATCTGCCACTGGGTATGCTTTGTTTGATATTGGTTCTCCTCTGGTTTCTCTGCAAATCTGAAACCTCTTTAAGGCCTGCTTGTATTTAATGTGGAACGTTTTTTCTTAAGTGGTCGCTAATTTTGAAATTCAACAACGCATAAACTAGAGCCAATAGTTTGATTGGGAACTCTATCTTCCTAATGTGTTAATTATTCAATCATGTCATTTCAGGATAAAAGCTTGAGAGAACTTGCTGCAGAAACTCTTGCTGCTCTTGTTAAATACGAGCCTAAGCACTTTGCCAACTATGTGCTGGATAAACTAACTCCTTGTACCCTTTCAACTGATTTGTGCATGCGCCATGGTGCAACATTGGCAGCTGGAGAGGTTGTGTTAGCTCTGCACCACTGTGGCTATGTTCTTTCTGCTGGTTAGTACTATCTACTTTTCAGCTTTGACTCTTGTAACATCTTTGCATAAGCAAGTACAAATAATTTTTAGTATGGAAAACCAAATATACGGGAACCATCTTGGAATCTAGACCTTAGCATCATAGATGTAATCAGACTGTATTCACCCCCTGTTCGAGCTTGATTTTCTGTTTAGAGGAGGAAGTTAACAAGTTCAATGGTTGGCATCATTATCCCTTATATCAAATGTTCCTGATGCACTTAAATTTTACAGATTGCCATAAGCGTATGGCTGGGATTGTCCCTGCCATTGAGAAAGCACGGCTTTACCGTGGAAAAGGTGGAGAAATAATACGACTGGCTGTTTCACGGTTTATCGAGTGTATCTCGTTATCGCATGTGACATTATCTGAGAAAACAGAGCGGATCCTGCTTGATACCCTCAATGAGAATTTAAGACATCCCAATTCTCATATACAGGTACCTTTCTAAATATCATGAAGTTAGTTTTTTTTTTGATCCTGTTAGCATAATTTATTATTTAACAAGTTTCACTTATTATACAGAATGCAGCTGTTGATGCTGTCAAACAGTTTCTGCAATCCTTTGTCGTCTGCAATGATAAGATTGTTGTTGATTTAGTATCAAAATACCTGAAACATCTAACAGACCCAAACGTAGCTGTTCGGAGAGGTTTTGCACTTGCACTAGGTGTCTTGCCATGTGAACTATTGACTGCAAATTGGAAGGATGTAGTTTTGAAGCTCTGCAGTGCATGTCAGATAGAGGTAAAGAAGACAACATGTGACTACATCGGTCTCCAATCCTTATAAAACAGTATGAACTTTATTGAATTTGACGGATGTTTTTTTTCCCAAGCAGGCGAATCCTGAAGATAGAGATGCTGAAGCACGCGTGAATGCTGTGAAGGGACTCACATCTGTGTGTGAGACTCTTAGTCAGCGAAGTGCTAGTGACCTGTCTCTTTTTATTCTTATCAGGACTGAAGTGATGGATACTTTACTGAAAGCTCTTGATGATTATTCAGTTGATAACAGAGGTGATGTAGGTNTATATTCTCTGTAAGAAAGTTGGAACAAACTCAGCGGGTGATCATAACAATGATTCATCCTCGCTTTTTGATTCAAATCTCGCAAACCATTTGATTGGAGGTATTGTGAAGCAAGGAATGGAGAAAATGGATAAATTAAGAGAAACCGCTGCGAAAGTTCTTCAAAGGATTTTGTATAACGAGACTGTTACCGTCCCTTTCATACCTTATAGAGAAACACTGGAAGAAATTCTTCCTAACAAAGCAAGCGTACAATGGGCAGTAAGCAGATCCTGGAGCCTTGGGTTGTTTCTTCTGTTTCGAAGTGTTTATCTGAGTATAAGTTATTTTATTCTTTTGTAGGTTCCGGATTTCTCTTTCCCACGATTTGTTCAGCTATTGAAATTCCGTTGCTATAGCAAACAGGTAATGTCTGGATTAGTAATTTCGATTGGAGGATTACAAGAGTCGCTTAAAACGGCTTCGCTTTCTGCATTACTGGAGTATGTGAGGGAAGAAGGTGAAGCTAAAGACCTTAAACAACAACAATCTAGAGAATCTGCGATTTGCGACGACATCCTCTGGATACTTCAAGAGTACAAGAAATGTGACCGAGTTATTGTGCCCTGTCTAAAGGTAAATACACCATTAACCTCTATAGCTTCTATGTGGTTATGTCTTAACACTTTTCTTTTGACACAGACAATTCAAGAGCTCTTGGACAAGATTTTCCGAAATCAAGAGGTTGGTTTTAGAGTTTTACTTGTTTGGATTAGATTTTGCCAAAGCTAGATTCTACGTAAAGCTTATGTGTCCTTTGATTTCAGGCTTATACGTTGAGTTTCTACACGGGAGTCATGGATTCCTTAGCCATCGAACTAAGAGCCTCAAAGAAATTCGAAAAGGTAGAAGCAGGCGTTGGAATACTTGGGTCTATAGCTTCTGTCTCGGAACCCATCAGCACACAAGCGTTCTCTCAGCTTCTACCATTCCTTGCCCACCAATACCCAAAGGTTCATGTCACTTCTCTGCATCTCAAAACTCAGTTTAGAAAATTCATGTTGGTTAAATGACTTATTTTTGATTTCACTTGATCCAGATCCGAAATAAGGCGGCTTTTCAAGCCTATCTTGCGCTCCTTCAAAACAAAATCTTAGTACGAGAGGACAAGATTGAGAAAGTGAAACAGTTAGTATCTGAGACTTGTTGGGATGCTGACATGGAGTCAACCCAATCTCAGAGGTTAGAACTGTGTGAATTGACTGGTTTAGATCATGGAGTAGTGTTCAGGACCAGAAGCAGAAAGGTGACTAGAGATATGATGACGGCTTTGGACGAGAATGCGTGTTACTCAGCTCTGGTCGATTCCTCTGGCTTCTGATTGGTATGCATTTGCTTTATTACAAGCATATCTCATCATACCTATCGTGTTTACTCTGCAATCCAGAAAAACAACCGCGATCTATACCGCAGTTTATCTTCATAGGAATCGGAGACAGCTCCTGAAATCCTAAGGAGTTGATACCAATCGTGTTGGCTATTCTTGTAACTGATCAGGCAAAAGATTTGTTGTTCTTAGATTGAATATTTAAAAAGATGAATAAAGAAGCAAATAAATTAATTTTCCAAAAGAAAAACAAAAGATGGTTTTTACTTTGCGGGTGTAGTAACAAAGTAACAATGGTGATATCTTAAAGAAGCTTGATGTTGAAATTGTTATTTAAGCAAAAACGACTTTTCTTGTAGAAATCCATATGTCTAATATGGAAAAAAAAGGAAAGGAAAGCCTTTGATTCTTGGAGTGTTGGATTTCTGTAGCAAACATAAGCCATTCCACGTGGTTATTGATTAAAGATATCAGCTCGGAGCAATATGAAGCAAAGCCTATATTAGTCTTGGAAGTCGTAATAAGACATTCCATGGACCATGGAAGCGTCTCAAATTCTGCTTGAAGGAGGAACAGCCCACGGCGGGAGCTACTCAGTCCCATGAGGAGGGGACGTGAATGATTCAAAATTTGCATCACCAGCAGAACTTGAGCTACGCTTTGATGATGATGATGGAGTTGAATTAGAAGACAAATAAGATTCTGGATTATATCTTCACCATTAGTAATCATGAGTGATACCTATTCAAGTTATTAAATGAATAATACATTTAAACACTCATATATTCCATTTGTAGTGAAATCATAAATTTTTAAAAATCATTATCTGGTCACCGTAAATGATTGAGAAAGGGTCAACAAAGTATCAGACTCTTCAATCGTCAATTCTTAAAACTTTTTACCAGACCAGACCCTACCGAAGTACCAATATTATATGTATCGTATCAACCTATTATTATATTTTCTCTTTGAAGACAAAGTAGAAACCGGAAGGTCTTCACAACCAAACCATTGATTACATCAGGCAAAACTTCAGGATTAATTCTCAACCTAAACATTTATATATAATGTCTAAATTTGAAAAGCATGTGAAATGTTTTGAACATATTATTTAATAAGAACCAAAAATATACCTCATTGAAAGAACCATATAGTAGCTCAATTGTGGTAGTACCTAAGATTTATTGTGCAAAACTATCAAACTAGGTACATTTGTTTCCTCATATTGGTCCATAATGTTCAAGTGTAACCAAAATCAATTAAAAAATCAGATATGGTTGAATGGTTCATAACATATATTTTTTAGTAAATTATAGTATGAAACATGAACAAAAAATAATTCGGGTTAAATTCTAGAAATAAAATAACGGCTTTTAGGAGCCTCAGAGTAGTACGCATCTTCTGCTAATCCCAATCTTGATTCTATTCTTTGAACTAGAGTTTGGGTCCGCGCTACGCGCGGATTTTCTTCAATATAATTATAGAAAAAATGATATTTTTTTGGTAGGCATAGTCATATAAACAACTATTTTGTTCTTTTGGTAAAATTACATTATATTACTGAACAAATTATATTTAAATATCTTAAATTTTTTTCTAGTTATGCAGAATACTGAGAAAAAAATACAACTAACTTTTTTTTTTTTGCTAAAAACACACTACTAACTTTTATTTTTTTGTATAAAAAATAATGAATCTATGTAATAATGAATAGTGATTTCTGTTTTTTTTTATTTTGAGATAGAAACTCAGATGTCTGATGTATCTTGTGTTTGTGTCAATAAAAATTCAAATTGAAACTTTAATGGAGTCAACAAATGGTTGAAACAAACTAATCTCATTATTTATGTTAGTCCTGTGAATAGCACGATAGAAACAATAGTCTTAGTTTGAGTGCTTGGAAACCAAACATAGATGTTTTGACTATGGAAGCGTTTGTACTGTTTTATTTCCCTGTCTTCATAGTCCTTCCAGTGGCTAAGAAACCACAAAAACCATTCATCATCATCATCATCATCATGACAAAAGAAACACTTCTCCATGAATCTATGCATTTACCTGTTCCACATACACTCTTTCTTCATAAAACCCCAACAGGAAAAATTTATGCACTACCTTAGCTCTGGAAATAACTTTGTGGACATGTTAGAGTCTCTTTCTCACCTTTCATTACCGCCTCGATTTTTGGTTCTTTAAAACGTTATAAAAAATGGTGTTGTTAAAAACGGACAACAAACAATAGTAGCTTTAGAGATTGATATTATTAAAATCTGTAATTATACTGGTTTTTATTTTTTAAAACTTGGTCATTTATAGAATGACTTGTTTTTCTTTTCATTAAATGTTTTAGAGTCGTTGAATTATTTGAAAATTGAGCTATTTGAAATATATATAATATGCTGCTAAATTGTAAAAATTGACCACACAAACATGTTTAGTATGAAACTTGAGATAGTGAACCAATGAACGTACATAACTAACAATNACAATCCAAAGCAAATTTGATGAGAACGTGAATTTCTATCAAGATTCTCCTTGAGTCTGATATTTATGAAAAAACACATCTCCATTATTGAGTACAACTTTTCCTGCACCTTAAACAGAATTAAATCTTCATGATTAATAATACAATGGAAGACAAAAATAAAATAAATACACAACCTTACCCTTGCATCAACTGGAATAATCTTTCCAAAACACGACTTAGTTCAGTTCTCAGCTGTATATCTGTCGGGTGGAAGCAAGGGCAACCTTATCCTTGCATCAACTGAAACAGTCTTTCCAAGAAACAGAATTCTGAACTTAGTCTGTTGCCTTTTTATTAAAAGTAGCAGTTATGTCACAACAGCTGATGTATGTGCATAAAACTCTTTTAGGATACAGAGCACTGACCTTTTTCATTTCAGAAAATCTTTGCCAAATGCTCAGAATCAATTTTATGAGCAAGGTGCCTTTACCCTTTAATATTGGAAAAATAGTATTTTTCTCGTCTCCAAGCCGTAATAAAGTAGACTCTCTTGTTAAAATTCTGCTCAAAAACGGTTGACAACATCAACCGAAAAATACTTGCCAATTTAAAGTAAATATAAATATAAACAAAAATCAGAAACGATGATCATACAAATTAGCCAGCAAGAACAGACAAAGCGCATAATTTTAGAGGAGAGAATCCAAAGGAGAATAAGAAAAGTGCATACCTTGTTCCTATCAGATTTGGAAATGATCTTCTTTGCCATCATCCAATCTATCTTTAAATCCACTGAAAAATATTTGATTTTACACTGAGAAAATTATCAAATAAACCCGTGAATGATGTGCTTAAATAAGAGAAATAAAGAAGGTACCTGAGCTGACGACTGACCACTGACCAGCTTAACCTGCAGTTTTGCTCTACAGATCATCGTAACCAAAGTGAAACCTCTGTCGATCATTTTTTCACCATAATCTAATCTTCTTATGGTCCTAGGAACTGGCTTTGGCAGCAGTTATAGTTCTACCAAAAATCTGCACACTATTTCCCAATGAATGCAGTGATTGTATAGTCTAAACCCACGCAAACCCCACACATGTATATAAAGTATCATATCCGAAACATCTTTGTGGTGTCAAAATGCATTCACAAATATTGTAAGAAACAGGAATGTACATTCTTCGTTTTATCTCTCCCATGGGTTTCACAATCATTCTAGCTTTATGTACGAAAAATAAATCAAATCAGTGTAAATCTCATTACGACAATATAAATTTATGTTTAACTCTAGAAACTTTTAGTATATAAATATACAGGAAATAAAGAGATGGATGAACTTACCTTTAAAATAGCTTAATGTCCTTTCAACACCATCTTCCCCCAAATTACTCCTTGCAGAAGATTCTGACCCATCCTTTCCTCTATGTCGGGTGTGAATCAAAAAGTTTATACTATGCACAAACATTGGCATATCTTAGTGTAGAACGATTCACCTTTACCACTCTTCAATTCTTCTAGTTCTGAAAGGACACAAAAACGGTGACATGGAATCAACCCAATCTCAGAGGTTAGAATTGTGTGAATTGACTGGTTTAGATCATGGAGTCGTGTTTAGGATCAGAAACATAAGGGTGGCTAGGGATATGATGACGACTTTCGACGAGAATGCGTCTTACTCAGCTCTGGTCGATTCCTCTGGCTTCTGATTGGTAAGCATTTGCATTGTCCTCAAGTCGATTTTGAATACCATGTTTCTGTTTTGTTTTGTTTTTCACAGTTATGCAATTTAGCAACTAAGTTTATTTTACGGAAATATTTCAAAATAAATTATACAATACACTCCTCAGTACTATATACTATTGATTAAGCTCTTAGTAATAATGTATAGGGACTTTTGTTCGAAATAGGCTTTATTGTGCTAAAGTTTATCGTTTTATTTCTTCTCTTCTATTCTCATGCATTTAGGTGAAGCTGAGTCAGGCCTTGAACAACTTTCATCAATGTGCTGAAAAAGAACTGCAAATGTACTTAGACGCGAAAGGTCCATGTGAAANACAAAACTGGCAGGTTTAACAAGGTACATTCCAAACCTACAGAACAAACTGATAAGCTTACTTAGTGACATGGCATGTTTATATGCTCTTGACAAGTCTAGATTTATGAAACAGTTTTAAGGAAATTTAGTATTCGATAACCGAAACTTATTGCTGAGGAAGCGTAAGGACGTAGTCATTGTTTTA
>OVAQ01003085.1:0-12734 GCA_900406345.1 Erysimum cheiri | reverse complement strand
TTTTCGGTTCTATTTTGGTATCCATGAATATCGGTTTGGTTCGAATATTATCTGATAGTATGACTAAAACCTATTGAGATATTTAGTGGTATCCGACTATCCAGAACCGAACTAAAACTCTTTCTATTCTGTTATTTCGGTTCGGTTATATTCGGTTATTCGGTTCAGTCCAATCTGAACTGGAACTACATTTTATGTCCATATTAGTTATCAACCCTTTCAAGTTTTACAAAATCTAAAGTTACCACATAAGCACAGATTTGTTAAGGACTTACATTTTATGTCCATATTAATTAATATTGTATTGTGTTACATTAAATGACTTCAACTAAACGAGAAACACTCGTCTTACCAAACACTCCTCTAAACAAATCCAAACCAATCTCTTGCAACCAAAACTTACAAATCAATTTCTTCTTCTTCTTCTTCTCCATCACAAACTTATAACAAATGGAAGAAGTTTCAGTTGTAGAGAACAAGAAAGTGATACTAAAGAACTATGTTGATGGCATTCCTAAAGAATCAGACATGGAAGTGAAGCTTGGGGATACAATTGAGCTAAGAGTAGCAAAAGGATCTTCTTGTTTCCTCGTTAAAAATCTCTACTTGTCTTGTGATCCTTTCATGAGAGGTCGTATGCGTGATTTTCACGGTTCCTATCTCCCGCCTTTTGTTGCTGGTCAAGTACATATTATAAACTCGAATTTTTCACTCATATTTTCAAAGTTTTAATCTTTTCTGTTTTGTGTTAATTGGGTCTGTGATTGGTGTTTCTGGGCATTGTTTTGCTCTTTAGAAAGTGAAGAAGGATGTGTAGATAGTGTATTGGTGTGATAGAGATATTATGCACACCAAGTGTTCGATGTTTTGTCTTGAGATTTGTTTTTTTTTTTTTTTGTATTGGTGAATTTGTTCACATATTTTTTCAAGTTTTAAGCTTTTCTGTTTTTTGCTAATTGGGTCTGTGATTGATGTTTGTGGGCATTGTTTTGCACTTTGGAAACTCAAATTTTGAAGAGGGATGTGTATATAGTGTATTGGTGTGATAGAGAGATTTATTTACACCAAGTGTGCGATGTTTTGTCTTGAGATTTTGTTATGTTTATTGGTGAATTTGTTCATATTCGTCTTTGATGAGTCTTTTAACATGTTTCTTGGCTTGACATTGCCCTTTGTTATATACTCTGTATTAAGCGATTGATTTTTTTTTGTGATCTTGATGCAGCGTATTGAAGGGTTTGGTTTAGCAAGAGTGATAGATTCTGATGATGCTAAGTATAAACCCGGTGACATAATCTCCGGGATTATTGGTTGGGAAGAATACAGTTTGCTTCGTAGTTCAGATAATCTACAGTTGAGAAAGATTCAGTTAGATGACGACATTCCGCTTTCTTATCATCTTGGACTTCTCGGTATGACTCGTCTTCTCAGGAAGGAAACGATCATTTGTTTGTCCTAAACAGTCTGAATTCACTTTCTTTACAGGGATGGCTGGATTTACAGCATATGCAGGGTTTAATGAGATTTGTTGTCCTAAGAAAGGAGAGAGTGTTTTTGTCTCTGCAGCATCTGGAGCAGTAGGACAACTTGTTGGTCAGCTAGCTAAGTTGCACGGTTGTTACGTTGTTGGAAGCGCCGGTAGTAAGCAAAAGGTTAGTATTTACTTGTTATTAGTTAAGCAGTAGAACGAGCGATTGAAGCTATTAGTTACTTGTTTACTCACTTGTCTTCGAGAAGTAACTCTTTGTGGACATAATTTAGGTTGATCTTCTTAAAAACGAGCTTGGGTTTGATGAAGCTTTTAACTACAAGGAAGAGGCTGACTTTGATGCTGCTTTGAAGAGGTAAGTAGATTGCAAGATTTAGCGTAAAGAATCAGTGACATCAATAGCTTTACTCGCTCGTTCTCCTGCATGACTTCATTGTTTTGAGGGAACGTTTTACTAACAGGTACTTCCCGGAGGGGATCAATATTTACTTCGACAATGTGGGTGGATCAATGCTTGATGCAGCTCTTCTCAACATGAAGGTTCGTGGAAGAATCGCTCTTTGCGGAATGGTGTCTTTACAAAGCCTATCAAGCTCATCACAAGGAATCAACAATCTATACAACGCGATCCCCAAACGCGTAAGATTAGAAGGGTTCTTGCAGAGCGATTACCTCCACATTTTCCCGCAGTTTCTTGAAAATGTCAAGAGGTATTACAAGGAAAGGAAGATTGTGTACATCGAAGATATGTGTGAAGGCCTCGAGCTAGCTCCAGCAGCACTTGTTGGTCTGTTTTCCGGTAAAAATATCGGTAAACAAGTTGTTCGGGTTGCTAAAGAGTAGTTGTTTTCTGATTGCAAGGTGTGTATCAGAATAAAGCCGTGTTAATGTAACCATCTTCTTGTCGACTAATGTAAAAGGTCTTGTGAATCCACTAGTTGAGGAAGCGTGTTTCAAGAACGTGGTCTTGTATCATGAACTTATTTTCTTTTTGAAAAGTATTTAATATAAAATAAGTTTAGTGCAAATCTATTTTCTCGTTGGTTATAAGTAAATTTAAAACATGAAATGTTTTTTCAAATGTAAAATACATGCTGGATGAAAATCTGAAGGTCCTATTTGGTTCAAATCTACATCAATACAATTTATTTTGCTATAAAACAATTCTGAACACACTAAAAACCTTTAAATCGTGTTTGTTGGTAATGCTCTTTATACTAAAAGAAAAAGTTGATAAGATTTATGTGACAAATCATAATTATTCGATTAATCTTTGTGCAAATATTTCAATAAAATAATTTAATTAGCCGACAACAAAAGTCTATGACTCTACGGTAATAGTTCTACCTGTAGACTACAAAATAGAATATTCACAATACATTCCGGAAGAGATCCGAATACTGGCGAAAACACTTGTATTTTTGGACCCGACCCGACCCGACTCGACCCGAAAACAAAACGGTCAAAATCAGCAGAAACACGTTGAAATGTTGAATCATTCTTCTTCTTCTTCTCGAGCTCAGTGACGACGATTCGTTCGTATCTCGACGTATCTTTGATTGTCTTCCACGTTTGATCGATCCTTTCCTCTCCACTCCTTCCTCATTTGTAGATGTAAGTCGCTTCCTCCATTTTCATTTTTCATCATCCGAATTTTGAGTCTCTGGCTTTTTCGTATCATCTCAAATTTCATCGCAATCAATTTTGGAATTTTGTATAATGTTTCAGATTGCTTTGACCACTGAAATCGAGTGCGAAATTTCGCAATTTCGTTGTTTATCTTGTTGTTCGAGCTTTGTGATTCTCCAGTAATACGTAATCCATATGAAAAATCGGAATTATGTGAACGATCGATCATGATTTAGGAGTATTGAATTTTGTGGAATTTTAGTGATGAATCATTATATGCTAATGGAAGATGATATCATCAATTGTAATGACATATCTTTTATACAATCATTTTGCAGATTGGTATAGAATTTTGGCTTTTGCTGGTATGTAGCTTGTATCATACTGTTTAAAGAGAAACATTTACTGAAATATGGCTTCACGAGCGCTTCTTCGAAGGAGGAATCATCTCGTCAAATCTATAAGTGAACATTTGCCTACGATACAATGTCTTTCGAGCGTTGATCGGTTAGGAAAACGAGGGTATGAGAATGTTAGAGGACTGAATTCTGAATCAGGATATGTATCTAGAAAACCTGATTTCAAAGATGTCAAGAGTAATGAGTCGACAACCACGTCATTGGAGGGGTTCTACACAAGTAGATTACTTCAGTCTCCTAATTTTATTAATGGAGTTGGAAGATTAGAGTTCCCTTACCCGTTGGGATATAGATTGGTTCGACAATCTATGTACTCCTCTCTGGCAACGGCCAACAAGCCTGACAATGATAATAAGGGAGAAAAGGTTACCTCACAAACTAAAGAAGCTTCTCCCGAGGAGTGTGATGAAGCTGTTGAGGGATTAAGTTTGGCTAAGGCTAAAGCTAAGGCCATGAAATTGGAAGAATCCCAAAAATCCGATGTGTCTGTTATGCAACGTGTGAGGTCATTTCTTCTGGGAATAGGTCCTGCTTTGAGAGCTATTGCATCCATGAGCAGGTCAGGCTGCAGTTTTCTTGTTTTAGCGTTTGAGCGATTTGATGCCATCTATTGTTAGTTAACATATGATATATTCTGCAGGGAAGATTGGGCTAAGAAGCTTGTTCACTGGAAAGATGAATTTAAATCTACCCTGCAACATTACTGGTTGGGGACAAAGTTGCTCTGGGCTGACGTCAGGATTAGTGTAAGGCTGCTTGTTAAACTTGCTAATGGAAAAGGTTTATCTAGGAGGGAAAGACAACAACTCACTCGAACAACTGCCGACATTTTTAGATTAGTCCCAGTTGCAGTTTTCATTATTGTTCCATTTATGGAGTTCTTGCTACCGGTGTTTCTTAAGTTGTTCCCAAACATGCTTCCGTCAACTTTCCAGGACAAGATGAAAGAAGAGGTACTATTAAAACCTATTTTGATGTTTCTCTGTTCCTTATATGTCGTTTTTATCCTTGTTCTTTACTGTTATCGCAAATTGAGTTATCTAAAAATGTAGTCGTGAGATAGTTTTAGTTATTCTTTAGTTACCAACTGGAATACTGGAACAATTTGCCTACACGAGAGTCTTTATGAGCTATATGTCCACCATTTCATCTATATTTTGCCTCCCCCATGCACAAGATAATGTCCACTGATATGATGCCTCTTTAATTTGTTATGAAAAGAGAACTACCACTGATATTACCCTCTTTTTATGCAATACACTTGAGGTTTATAAGGAATATTTGCATAGACCAAATAGTACAACAATTTAGTGTTGCCTGTTTCTTCTTTGGAGACTGGCCTAGGACTATCAGGAGTCATTTCTACCCATGTAATGGATTTATATTCGTCATGAGATAACAAATTTGACGTTCATTCTCACCTGCTAGCAATGTAGTGCTGAGAATATTCAATTGGTTTGTTTTTTTTCCCCTTCTAGGTGGTAGTAAAAGATGTGGTGTGAACTTAATAATATAGGGCTAATATCAGTGTTTTGAAAGTTTTATTGTCTTTAATTATCCTGAACATACTCATAGCCCCACGTTTGATGTAGTTGTGCTGCCCTTGATCTATTTTCTCTTGATGAAAATGTTTAAGCTAGGGCTAACATCTGGATACTGGAATTAGTTTTGTTTGAAACTGATTTAGATGTTGAATCTTTATTGAGACTACTCAATATTAATTGCTTGTTATGGAAAGCGCTGCAAAAATAAGTCGCAGTTTATTAGTCTTTCAAGTGATACTTATTTATGTTAAACACAAAACCGTACTGATTTTATACTAATTTGAGTTACATTGATCTGGGAAGTATGAATTGTTTTGATCTTCCATCTCTCGTGGTTACTCTTGCCTGTTCTCATGTATGAAGCTAAAATTCACGTTTCTTTTTCAGGAGACACTAAAAAGAAGGCTGAATGCAAGAATGGAGTATGCTAAGTTTCTCCAAGATACTGTTAAAGAAATGGCAAAGGAAGTACAAACCTCACGCAGTGGAGAGATCAAAAAGACTGCAGAAGATCTTGATGGATTTATGAACAAGGTTCGCTTTCCTTGTTACTTTACACAGTTGACTTCATTCTGTAATCTTCAAGATGGACTGATAGCATCGTTATCAATTGTACAGGTTAGAAGAGGAGTTGGTGTTTCAAATGATGAAATTTTGGGCTTTGCAAAGCTCTTCAATGATGAGCTTACATTGGATAACATTAACAGGTTAGGCATTAGTAAAAAATGTATATATTGGTGACGATACTGCTTCTGTCTTGGCTTGTTTTATTTATAATCTTCCTAACTGCAGGTCTCGATTGGTAAATATGTGCAAATACATGGGAATTAGCCCATTTGGAACTGATGCATATTTACGTTACATGCTTCGGAAAAGATTACAAGAGTAAGTTCAACATTGCTCATATTTCTATTTTTCTTGTCTCAAATGTCTGAAAATGATTCCTAGAATAATTCTCTGTTTTGGTCGCATTATATAAGTGCTGTGAGCATCAAATTACTACAAGGCATGCATTTATATACATTTATCTATATTTATTTTCTTCTTTCTCAAATAATCATTGGGCAATGCCATTCCTTGGACTTCGTAGGATTAAAAAAGATGATAAGTTGATCAAGGCTGAAGGTTTGGAGTCTCTCACAGAATCTGAACTTCGCCAAGCTTGCAGATACAGAGGAATGCTTCAATTAGGTTCAGTTGAAGAAATGAGAGAGCAGGTTATTGCTCGTCTATAAATATCATTAAGCATTCAATTTTTGCTGGACTTGGTATCAAATAAATTGTACTCTTTGTGAACTAGAAAGATTTTGTATTTGATTTGTATTGTACTTGAAGTTAAAATTAGTGATATAGGTGATTACTGAACTGTAAATCTCTCACTGCAGCTAAATGACTGGCTGGATTTGTCCCTCAACCATTCGGTACCATCATCCCTCTTAATTCTCTCTAGGTAAGCTTCTCCTGCAACTCGGTAGATATAAATACTATATATACGACAGAACTATAAAATGACATTGCTGTGCGTATTGACAGATCGTTCTCAATGGCTGGGAAACTCAAGCCTGAAGAGGCTGTTCAAGCTACTCTCTCCTCTCTGCCAGATGAGGTGGTGGACACTGTTGGGGTTACAGCTCTGTCATCAGAAGATTCTGTATCAGAAAGGAAGAGGAAGTTGGAATACCTAGAAATGCAAGAAGAATTAATCAAGGTTTTTAATCTTTGTTTCCCTCCCATAAAGCATGATTGAGGAACTATGTTTCTCTTTTCTAGCATATCGAGTCTGGAAATTTCCTTGCATGCATAAAGTAGCTGAGATATTCCAGGAATTTGTTTGCTTACTTCTGATTCAATTAAATGTAGGAGGAGGAAGAAGAAGAAGAAGAGGAAATGGCAAAGATGAAAGAGTCCGCTTCGAGCCAAAAAGATGTTGCTTTGGATGAGATGATGGCTTCTACAGCTAAAGATGCTAATGAACAAGCGAATGCGAAAACTCTTGAGAAACATGAACAGCTCTGTGAGCTTAGTCGTGCATTGGCAGTTTTGGCTTCCGCCTCTGTATGGAGACTTTACCACACTTTCATTTATTTTATTATCGGAGTTTTAAGCGTGGGCAATCTTGTTAATGCTTCTCGTTTCTTTTGACTCAGTCTGTTAGCATGGAGCGTGAAGAGTTCCTGAAACTAGTTAAAAAAGAGGTAAAATCCGCTTACACCATTCGTAGTTTATCTCCGTTGTCTATCTTGCTTTCTTGGGGTTTTCTAAGTAAACTTATATTCGTTGCATGCAGGTAGATCTATACAACAGCATGGTAGAGAAAGGTGGTACAGATGATGAAGAAGAGGCTAGGAAAGCTTATTTAGCTGCTCGAGAAGATAGTGACCGAAGTGCTCAAAAAGCTATCGCTGATAAAACTTCTTCTGCACTTTTGGATCGGGTAAACAACAATTCTATCTTTTTGTCAATCACACACTTTCTAGTGTATTTTTTAAAAAATCTATATCTTCATTTTTCTTCTATGTTTTAGGTTGAGACAATGCTCCAGAAACTCGAGAAGGAAATTGATGATGTCGATAACAAGATTGGCAACCGCTGGCGTCTCCTTGATAGAGATTACGATGGAAAGGTGAGTCCAGACGAAGTTGCATCGGCTGCGATGTACCTGAAGGATACATTGGGCAAAGAGGGTATTCAAGAGCTTATTCAGAATCTTTCTAAAGATAAAGGTCTGTTTTCTTCAACTTCGGTTATTTTTTGTATGATTCGCATTGCGATTGTCTGATGGCTGTTTTCGTGGTTTTCTTCTTCTTTAGATGGCAAAATACTTGTTGAAGATTTAGTGAAGTTAGCGAGTGAGATTGAAGATGCGGAAGCCGACGAGACAGACGAACCTACTACCAAGTCTTGAGATTGTTTTGTTGGGTTCATCAAATTTACATACTTTTTCATGATTCATACATCCGTTTATAAAAAGAAAAAGGTTATTCAGTAAAAGCTATCATAATAAGTTTCTTGACACATTTGTTTTGTTTTCAACATTACTGGTTACTTCAAGAAAATATATCTTCTTTATTGGTATTATACCATGAAACAACATACATATGTATCACAAATCGGAGGGTGACCATGTGATTATTGTTCTTGCTGTTGAAAAATTCGAGAATCAGGCCTTGATTGTTTCCAGAGATTAGAACTAGTTTTTCGATTTAGTTTCTTATAAACTTTATTTAATCATTCACGATTAAAAAAAAAAATATATTCCTTTAAAAATAGAAAAACTGGTTTTTAAAGTTTCTTACCATTTTTTATTGACAATCAGAAAACCATTTTTACATGGTTTTTTTTTGTTTTGCTGCCATATATTTTATTAAAAAAAAAAAAACCAAAAACCATAATTCAAAAACCACTTTAAATGGTTTTTGGACTATATTGATTTTGGTTTTTGGATTTTGGATTCTGGATTATGGTTTTTAGATTTGGTATAAAAAAATTAAAAATTAAAAATTGAAAAGAAAAAAAAATCAAGTCATGTTAAAAATGAAAAATCTAGAAATTTTGGTTTTTGGATTCTATGAACAAATAGCCAAAATCTCTCAAAATCTGATTTTCCTAATTTTTAAGAAATCTACTTTTGTTTTGTTAGAATCATGAATAGGTAATTAGTTGATTTTTGCAAAATCAAAAACCAAAAACTTATTCAAAATCAGTAGTAGCCATATTCAAAGTAAACGGCCTTCATTACCATATTACATCCTAATTGGTCCTCAACTGTCAACGATTAGCTAGGATTAGTGTCGGTTTCGTATATACAGTTAACGTTATTTATGAATCATATGAACCCTGCATGGATTCTGTTTTCTTTCTTTTTTTTTTTTGATAATTATGACTCTCCCTTTTTGAATCTCAAGATTACTTTCAAGAAAATAAACAATTTATTGGATAAAACAGGAAACATGAAACAAACACACACAAGGACAAATTAATCGAAAAAAAAAACACACACACATAGAAGAAAAAAAGGAAATGGACAAGCTGACGAAGGACCATATGGTAGTATCATGACCTTAATTCCCTTGTGCCTTATTGCATCACACACAGAACAGAATCACAAACGTTCATCATCAAACCGCGGTTTAGTCAAGGAGATTCATCAATCCCGTAAAAGAAGAGATCATCAAACCGGTTATTAGTTTGAGCTTTGCCACCATGCATCACAAGCCCTTTCTTACCATCAATGATTCCAGTCGTAGACGCCGTCCATCCTCTGCTAAGCGGACCCTCCTCCTCTTCACCAAACTTATCTAGCTTCTCCCATATCAACGTTTCTGTATCCAATGCAAAAGTCCCATCGGCTAACTGACCCGGACCCACGTGAAATAGTGGGTCCATCGCAAACTCACCTCCAAACACAACAATGTATTTCCCAACAACCGCACTAGCGAAAACACTCCTTTCGGAAGGCCTCTCACCGAATGTTTCCACTGGTGTCCACGTGTCTTCAACAGGATCATAGTAATGAATATCATCTGTTTCATCTCCGTTAAATCCATACACAACCCATACTTTCCCTTGCACCACTTCGAGCCCTGCTCCTCCTCTTATGCTACAGGAATCTCCTGGAGTCGCACACTGCACCCACTTCTGATCAACGACGTTGTAAGCGTCTAGTGTCTTGAGCCGTGTCTTAGCACCCACTCCACCGAAAACGTAAACGTTCTTCTCATCGGCTGCCATCGAGTGGAAACTACGAGGCGTGGGTCCTTCTTCGAGCGGGGTTAGCAGTTTCCACTCGTTCGTGGTCGTGTCAAATGAGTAGAAGCCGTTGTATTCCCGTGAAGCGTCTCGGCCTCCAAAGACATAGAGGGTTTCTCCTAATGACACCATAGCGACACCTAAGCAAGAGAGGTGCGGGACGTCGCCGGTGGCTGGAGCAATGGACCAAGTCCGGGTCTTGAGGTCAAAGACGTAAAGGTGTTTGTCGATGGGCTTATTTGGTATGAGCTCGCCACCAAAGGAATAAATCTTGTTACCCACCTGTGCTATGTCATGCGAGCATCTTACCCCTGGAGCTTCTCCGTTTTCCTCCACCTATAATCATTAATATTTGTTATTTTATAAAGGGAAAAAAGATACCTAGCTAGCTACATGAAGTATGCTACAATACATGACCACACATCCGAACTTTAAAAATGTATCTCTAACTACACAAACTATATGCATCGCCTGCCCACATATACGAACTATATATATGTAGTCATGTCGCCAACATCACGAACATTGAAATAAAAAGATACCATGCTTTCTTTTTTTTCGTGAATCTCCGGCGGAATAAAAAAATACAAATATAAAACAGTCATTTATATTTTTATTTTTTCTGGTAAGTTTTTTTTTTTTTTTTCTCTTTTTGTATTCTTCATTATTCCCCCTCGTCATTTTTGCGGTGCTAATAACTAAATTTAAAACCTTAAACATTGTTGTATGAGATTAATAAAAAATAAATTCCATTTTTATGTTTCGTATAAGAGATTATTACCTTTGTCCACTTTCCAAGCAATTTTGGAGGAGACGGGTCAGAAACATAGGCCCCGATGGAGATTAGAACGTCGGCCGAACGTCCATGAAACCCAACGATTTTTCCACCGTGTAGCACAAACTTAACCCCAGGTCTTAGTTCGATAGGCTTATAGATTTTGCCTTTATAAGTCTTAAATGTAAGAAACGTGATAATTTCTTCGGCCATATCATTAATTGTCTCACGGTAACCTTCCACGTATACGATGTAGTCATCAGCATCAATCTCAAACTGCAAAGAGAAACCAAATAATTTTCAGTGGAAACCATGCAACCAACAAAAGATCTCCTTGACCAATCACAACATATATAAAAATCAATTTAAGTACCTCGTCAACTCCTAGCAAACTATTCTCTTTGTTTCCATGTTCATCTCCAACAACCACTTGAGCACCATCGGCATACTCGAACTTGACGAATGCTATACCATCTTGGCCTTGCCCTATATGTACCTTTCTAACATCATCGTGAACACCATCATTCCATACATCTCCAGTATCTCCACCCTTTGCTTCCAGCTTTTTGACAGGAGTAAACGGAGCAAAGTAAGCACCAAGAGAATGAAGTTTGTCTCCGGCAAAGCCATGAAAGCCAACGATCTTCTTGTCTTCAATTTGGAGAGTGAACGGAGTACCATCTTCGTATCCAATGAGATCAGAAGTCTTCTCGTTGGATTTGAACTTAAACCCTTGAATAAGACCTTCAGGGTTATACCATCCTTGTACAGAAATTAAGTACTCCTCCGGATGGTTGATCACAAACTGTAGAGATCAAGATCAAAATGTCAATAACTTCAACGTAAAGCTAAAGATAAGAATAACATTATATAATCATCCCCTTTGACACTATCTAATCTTGATTCACGTAATGAAATAAAGAAAAGAAAGAAGGCAAGGATAGTGAATAGAAACCGGATCAGCTTCAATACTACGGCCCTGGACACCGTGGAGAGGGGTTTCTTCGGTTTGTCCGTCCTTGACATAGGTGAACTTAACATATTGAATTCCATCTTCGCCTGCTGCGGCATGAATCTTGGTCACGGAGTCATGTTCCGATCCATCATCCCATTGGTTGCCCCCTTGTCCTCCTTGTGCTCCCACCTTTTGGGCCATCTCTTTTGCTTGCGTTAATTTCAGTCTTACAAATGTCACCTGTAATTACGAACATAATCAACCAAATGATATATACAAACTACGATCATATGAGAGAGATCGAGGAAGAGGGATGATGAGAAAGCTGACCTGAGTGTAAAGTAGCGATTGGTGCTTGGTGCAGTGATCCAGTTTGGGAAGTTGCATGGGTATTTATTGGCATGCAGGAGGAACAGGTTGGCGTATTTTTTGGTATATACTATTATTTCGTGATTGATAAATTATCCATATATAATTGATGGACGTAACATAATGACGTGTTGCATGCAGGTGGAAACATTTTTACGATACGCAAATTTAATGATAAATCATGCATGGGACTAATCGTAAAAGCGTTTCAGACTTTTCAACTGATCCATCGTTATTCAAGCTATTATGACTTTCCAGTCTTATTTGGATTTTCTTTATCTGGCGATTTTTTTTAAGAATATAAAACACAAAACGTGAAACGTACAAGCATATAGAAAAGAAAAAAAAACGGACAAGGTGACCAGATATGCCAACTCTAGTTTCACGTTTCGTCAACTTAACATATAAAACACAAAACGTGAAACAAGCATATCACGACTCACGGAGAATAATATTGTTATTACTCAAGGTGACCAGATATGCCAACTCATATTTTTTTTTTCTACTCTTATTACTGTATATTTAAATGTTTTTTTTTTTGTCGTGTCTACGACATTTATTTACATAACTGATAGAAAAATATGTGATTAATATTAACTTATTAAGTAGATGCAACATACATAAATAAATAAATATATATATATATATATATATATATATACAAATTGGAATGATAAAATAACATTTGTGTAATAAGAGATTTTTATTATTCAAAGTCAGAGTTCATTATTGGCTGTTGACCCACAATAAATGAAGGAACTCTGATTAGGTAATCCACTGAAAGGATGTTGACCCACAAGAGTGT
>OVAQ01003084.1:0-10725 GCA_900406345.1 Erysimum cheiri | reverse complement strand
TTTTTTTTTTTGGCTTGTAGCTAGCGATCATTTATTCCGTTAGATATTGTAACACAATCGATTTTTATGGATTTAAAATTTTTAGATTAGCACTCAGACTTCGGTTATGGTTAAGAAGCCAAATGAAGAGGTTGAGCCTGTAGCTCTGAAATGGTCATGGAGACCAGAGAACATGAACAAATTGCTTTTCAAAGGAAAAGGAGAATCTACAATGACACAACTGATTGATCAGAAAGTAGTAAGCAATGACCAAAGTGATTATCTCTGGTACATGACTACAGTTAATCTTAAAAAGAAAGATCTAGTTTGGGGTAAAAACATGTCTCTCCGTGTCAATAGTACTGCTCATGTCCTTCATGCTTTTGTCAACGGACAACATATTGGTAAGTAAACTGATATATTCTCAAATCTTAACACTCGCGTACTTTTTTTTGTCTTAAAAAAAC
The DNA here is from genome assembly GCA_900406345.1 of Erysimum cheiri. Taxonomy (NCBI): domain Eukaryota; kingdom Viridiplantae; phylum Streptophyta; class Magnoliopsida; order Brassicales; family Brassicaceae; genus Erysimum; species Erysimum cheiri. The sequence continues at coordinate 10,279 of OVAQ01003084.1, read as the reverse complement.
TACTAATTGAATATATGTTTTTAGGTTATTATCGTGCGGAAAATGGAAAGTTTCATTATGTTTTTGAGCAAGAGGCTAAGTTTAAACGTGGTCATAATGTCATTTCTCTACTTAGCATAACCGTAGGACTTGCGGTAAGTTTTGACTTATTATATTTTAAGTTCTTAAGTTGAAACCATTTTTAAAAATTCTGACTTTAACAAAATTTTGTCAACTTTCTTTATAGNGGTGCGTTCTTCGAAACTGTACCAGTTGGAATCACTGGACCAGTTTTTCTTGTTGGTAAAAATGGTGATGAAACCATAGTAAAGGATTTGTCTGCTCATAAATGGAGCTATAAAACTGGTTTAAATGGGTTTGAGAACCAATTTTTTAGTGCGGAATCACCTTCTAAATGGTCAGGTGAAAGTGTACCATTCAACCGAACCATGACTTGGTACAAGGTAAGTAAATATTATCTTTAATAACTAATCAAACACTTGTGATTTCATCATCAAATTACATATCATTTGAATTTTCTTTTTTCAGACTACTTTCAAGGCTCCATTGGGAAATAACCCAGTTGTTGTCGATCTTTTGGGACTTGGAAAAGGTACGGCTTGGGTCAATGGAAACAACATTGGACGTTATTGGCCTGCGTTTCTTTCAAGCGATGATGGTTGTTCTGCCGAGTGTAACTATAGAGGAGCCTACTATGCTGAAAAGTGTCAAACCGGTTGTGGAGAACCTACTCAAAGATGGTAAACTTTCTAAATCAAATTATTTTTCTACAATCAAATTTGTTTATCTTAAAACTAGAACTTGAGAAATCTTTGTTAAAACTGTTTTTTCTTCTTTTTTTGTTAAACAGGTACCATGTTCCTCGTTCCTTCTTGAACCCTGAAGGGGATAACACGTTGGTTTTGTTTGAAGAGATTGGAGGAAATCCATCACTTGTCAATTTCCAGACTATTAGAGTGGGAAGTGCATGTGCAAATGTCTATGAGAAAAATGTGCTTGAACTTTCGTGCGATGGAAAACCCATTTCGGCCATCAAATTTGCCTCCTTTGGTAACCCAAAAGGCAGTTGTGGATCTTTCGAGAAGGGAACTTGTGAAGCAAGCAAAAATGTTGTTGACATTCTCACTGCAGAATGTGTTGGAAAAGAAAAGTGCTCTATTAATGTTTCTACGAATACGTTCGGAGCACCTGAATGCAATGGTGCTGCGAAAAGGCTCGCTGTTGAAGCTATTTGCTAGGGTTTTTTTTCCCCTTGATGATTTATGGTGTTTTTTTCTTTTATGTTTTTGTATGATTGTCTTTTATTTTGTTGTTGAATGTGTATGGTCCTTTCAAGCGATGTAAACTTCCAAAAAGTAAAGATGATTTTTCAAAAAAACTTAAAACATACTATTTTTTAGTTAAATTCAACAAGAGTTTGTACGTTGTTATGCGTATTCGAAGGTCACACATTTCAATTATAAATTGAATTTTTGTTGGGTTAATTAAGACTCGAGCGGTTAATCAATTGTTGGTAAATCAATTGTTCTAGAAAATGATTTGAATTGCTTAGTGGAAATCATTTGAATTGCTTGATTTTTAGATTAATTTCAATCTGATTAAAATTTAAATGTACCTTCGAATTGGTCTATTCAAAACAATAAATTATATATATAAATATATATATATATTTATAAATCTAAACTTAATACATTTTTTTGTCTTCTTATTCAAGTAAAATAGATATGGCTTTGGTTTTGTTTGGTTTAGAGATACATACAGTATATGGAATCCACCAGTTTGCTTCACATGCCAATAACTAGTATCTAAATAAATGCTTTTATGAGACATTTGCCAATGCGGCTTTTGGAGGAGGAGTCGGGGGATATGATAGCAGAAGCCGCATTACCTGCAATTAGGAATGTTAAAATGGCTTTTCTTACCCGACTCGACCCAAATCCGTTTAGAACCCGTCCATTTAGAATTCGTAATTCAAAACCTGTTTCAAACCCACGAGCTATCGGGTAACCCGAATGAAACCCGTGAGTTTTCGGGTTACCCACGTGTACCCATTTCGTTTTTTTTTTATTTTAAAACAAAAAATCTGTATTTAAACTTATGAAATTGGTAATTAAATTTGTAAAATCTGTATTAATTAAAAATAAATTTTACTTAGTATAATTGTTTAAGATTTTTATTTGATATATATTTAGAATTTATCTAATTCAAAAATTAAATGACCTTTTGTATAAACAAAAAAAAAAACTCGAAAATTTTCCCGCACAAAATGCAAATTCGCAAATTTTCCACCAAAAACATGAATCCGCAAATTTCCCGCCAAAACGTGAATCCGTAAATTTTCCGCCAAAAACGTGAATTTACAACTTTTCCGCCAAAATGTGAAACCGCAAATTTTTTGTCAAAATGTGAACCGACAACTTTCCCGCCAAACATGTAAACCCTTAAATTTTACGCTAAAAACGTGAATCCGTAATTTTCCGCAAATATGAGTCAAAGTTTTCTATTTTTTCTATTTTCTAAAATTTTTTAATAATTATTATTATTATTTTAGATTTTTAATTACATTTTTAATTAAAATTTTATGATTTATTATTCTTTAAAAAAAAAAAAACCCGTCGGGTACCCGAAACCCGAAATACCCAAAACCCGTTTAAAACCCGCGAAATTTTAAACAAAATGGGCGGGTTTTGGGTACCCATTTTGAAGCGGGTTTTTGGGTACCCGACGACTTTCAAGCCTAAGTTCTCTTCTCATCATACTTGGCAGCAGATTTGAGTGTCATATCCCTCTTGGGACTGGTAAGGAGGGTTCCCTTACTCTACCCCTAAGTATACGTTCATCACATGGCTAGCGTTTCATGATCGGCTAGCAACCGGTGATAAGTTACGGTCATGGAATGTAGGCTCACAGGTGGGCTGTATTTTCTGTGGCGAAGAGGTTGAGACGAAGTCCCATCTGTTCTTCTCTTGCCCTTACTCGTCTCAGGCATGGTCTGCACTAACTAGAGGAATTCTACGGCATCGGCACACTTGCTTGTTGGTCGCTTGTTGGTCATCTATTATCCCTCTTCTTCTGGACTCTTCTCAGCCCAAACTTCTCATCTTTACTCTCCGCTATGTTTTCCAAATCTCCCAACATAGTCTATGACGGGAAATAAATGGTAGACGCCATGGTGATCCACCAACCCCAGCCCCGGTTCTAATTCGATTTATCGACAAGCACGTCCGTAATCGGTTTAGTACCATCCGTGAAGCCAACAAGTTTGAGGAAGGTCTCCGTTATTGGTCTCCTACCCGAGATATTTAAATGTTTCTAATTGTTCTCTAAAATGTTCAGCAACAAAACTCAAATTCTTGTAGTATTCATTGCAAAAATGTTTTTTGGTAAATAAATTTTANAAAAAAAAAAAAAAAAAAAAAAAAAAAAAAAAAAAACATCTCTAGCTGCAATGGGAGATCACCACGCAGTTCATCATGGTGGTAAGTACAAAAAAGGGGTTTTCAGAGGAAAGTACGTTACGTATAAGCGTGGCAAGCACAGTATGTTCGGAGGGAAGTATAAGCGTGACAAACATGGCGTGTTTGGAGGCAAGCGAGGGAAGCATGGCATGTTCGCACGAAGGAAGTGGAAATGATCATATCTAGATCTATATTATCGTATGTATAAACTTAATAGTAAGCTTAATATATATGTGCTAATTTGTATGTTAATTGTAGTTATATGTATCTATGAAAGAGTGTCATTAAATTGGTTTGAAGTTTTGTATGATCTAGCTATACCATAAAGACTCAGTTTGTTCCACAAAGTGTTTAACATATCAGCACCCTTTGTGCTTGTGGCCGTGGTGGTCGTGGCTAGTGAATTACCTCATCCCCATCACCTTCTCTGCCATTTATGATTTATCCATTACCTAATGTTTAAGCTCACTTTAGATTAAGTAACTACTTAATCTCTTTCTTTTAATCAGCTTCTCACAAACTCTATGCTCCAATAAATCATAACCATGTAATCTTTGCCACTTTTAAATGAATGCATCAAATTTTTTTAATTTTTTATTTTAAAGTTGCAATAACTAAAACTAGTTTTGTCGAGTTAAAATATTGAAACCACACGAAAAGCTTACCAAACAAAAAGAAAAGATAATAGCGTTTTACTATTTGCTAAGTTGACTTTGTCTTCCAGAAAAAAAAAAAAAAAAAGTTGATTTTTTTCTTNAGTTGATTTTTTTCTTTGTTGACTATTGGGCCATAAAAATCAGTCTTCATAGATGCAAATAATAAGTGACAAGTACTCAAATTAGTAGGCAGTATTAGCTAAGCTACCAACCGCGTTCATATTTATATAAAGAGTTTGTTATCTATTTAGTTCTTTGATTTGTTTTGGAGTCGAGGACGATGATTCATATTCATATTTAGTTTCTCATGATTTTTTTTTAGTTCTTTGAGATAAGAAGAGCCAATGGCGATGAAGATATAACTTGTTCTTCTGATTTGTCTGATTTTTGTGATTGGTCTTGTAGAAGCTAGAACATCAGGTTAGTTCACATCAAAAGAAAATCAAAATTAATATTTTTGCAACTTTTGTTTCTATTTTATTTTTCCAAATTTCAACATACACCCAATCAACTTAATTCTTATTTGCTGCCAATAGTAGGATATCAAACAAATAAGATTCATGAATCTTTAAATCGAAATGAGCCCCAAATTTCTATTGTTGAAATATCATATCAAATATAATTTTCACTAAGTTTTAAATGGATCAAACATAATAGAGTAAGATACATGTTTATCAAATTTTCGACATTGCGCAAGACACTTAATATCGGTAAAATTTGGAAAGTAAGAGTAAATCGAGTAGCTAAATTTTGTCACAAGTATATTAATATCTTGGGTATGAAATAGGTGGCGATATAAGTACTCCACCATCAGGATCTTGTGGAGCTTCCATTGCCAAATACGATTCATCACAAGTACTAGCCAAGAGACCACCACCATGTAGACGTCCTCGACTCCAAAACGCAGAAGATGTGACTCACACTACACTCCCTTAAAATACAGGATCACTACTCGATCTATGTAATGTTGTTTAAAGATTGTCGATTTTTACCGATGCTTTCACTATGTTGATTTATTAGATATCATTTTAAACTATTGGACTTGTTGTTTAATAGACTTGAACTCTTGTAAGTAGATGAAGACTTTACTTATCTCGAGACGAATCATGTATTTGCAATAATGGTTTTGGACGATGATGTCTACAGAATTTTCGGTTTCTCGTCTTTTGTTTAGCTTCCTCGAAGACTAGATTTCCTATTTGTTCTCCACATGTTGGAGATGGTGTTGTGTATACTTGGGCATCTATTTCACCATGAACCTCATATTAGCCGTACGTTATGTACAAAGTAGATCATGAAAAAACAACATTTAAATTAAACAAACTTAAGTTCTTATATTTCCTCCCTCAAATCCAAACCCCCTGTTTTAAAAAAAAAAATCTTTATATTCACTATATCATACATAACGAAATATAAAACTATTGATCTTGTAAATTTAATCTGGTTCAAACTTTTGCTATTAGGATAAATTTGGTAATAGGAGAAAATAGATTCTTATACATAGTATGCGGTGTGTAGCAACATGAGACTAGTTAAATAAAAGGAGAAGAAACAAAGATATAAAAAGAGGAATATATGATGTCTTCGTAGCCATTTTTGACTCCATCATACCTTAGTCTAAATGTTATCAGGGTATCTTTATACAGAAACATATATTAAAGCAGCAACAACTTTTCACTTTCAAGGACTTAAAAGTTTGGTAGCAATAAATTCACGCGCTAATTTTCGTGACTAAACTATCTTTTCGACATGTTTTATTCGCCTTGTGGCTATAGACCATATTTTTCATCATATCGCTCTATCGCTATCCTTTTCTATGGCAGTTGTGAGCGCAAGAACCTTAAACACATATAGATAAGCCCAACTTCAATACTCATGCATTGTTTAAAATCTTTTTGTCAAGTTAGACCAAAGAAGATAACAACTCGTTCGGGTGTACATTGATTCAGTTTCATTAAATGAGACCGGTTAGGGTTATACATTGTGCTCTTTACTCTATCAAAAAAACCCTACAATTTTCTTCTAAAACTGTGAAGGTAATTGAACATAGGAAAGATCATGTGTTTGAGATTTAGCAATATACGATCCCAAATCACAAGGCGATTTTGGTATGCGAGCAATCATTATGACAACATAAAATTAATTACAAAGATTGATGAGAAGTAGAAAAGAACGATGAGGTTAGTATGGTTAGTTACTATTTTTGAACAAAATAAGGTTTTACACATATACGTATACTTTTATAAAGTTAAATTTTATGAGCTTTATTTATAAAGTTTTAGGGAGAGGACATTTTTGAAAAGTGGTATTGAGAAAAGTGGTATTGAGAAATAAACATTTCTAACAATTTTCCTAAACTTATTTAAGGTCCTAATGTCAAACATAAAATTTGAAAATTACCAATCAAGAGTTTAAATATTTTATTTAAAACTCAATAAATATTTTATGTGTATATATATATATATATATATATGTATCTCTTGCTTAACATTTTTGGCTTACATATTGCTTGATTATTCCACTAATAATAAATAATACACATTTATTTCATACATTGAATACATTTACACTGGTGTTTTTAGTTTGACAACCTTCTTAGATGCGATGGGAGGAGTAGCTCCTTGGATGTTTTTGACCTTCTCATCATCAGGCTTAAAACTTAGCTTATATCCACTGTAGAGGTCATATAATAAGAGCTCTTGATAGGAACTGCGCGGTAGAAGACGTTTTTATCGATCTTGGTGAAAGAGATTCGCTTGTTAGGAAAATCCACCAATGCACCAACAATGGCTAGGAACTCATAACCAAGGACCACTGGCTTCTGCTTGTCTTCTCTCATCTCGACAATGTGAAAGTCAGTACGAAAAAAACAGTTTCCTACTTGAAGTAACACATCAGGCAAGAATCCATCAGGAATGGCAGAAGAGGACTCTGCATATTCTATGGAAAGTTTTGAAGGCTTCAAATACATAAATCCTTCCTCATCTGCTTTGTTCTTGGACATGACATTGACGTTAGTTCCTGTATCACAAATAAATTCATTGAACTCAACTCCATCGATGAAGTATGGAACAACAAACTTTACCAGATTTTCCTGTTTAGGAGGTGTCTTAATCTTCAGTTTGCTCGTTTGAGCTTTCTTTAATTCCCTTGGAGAGGGCTCGTCTGGCTTAGGTTGTAAAATCGCATCCTTCACCTTAAGAGTTTGCTTTGAGATAGGCACATCGTCATTTTCTTCTTGGATGCATGCGGCGTTGCAAAACGTTTTTGCCTTTGACTCAGCTTGGTTCTTTACAGATTCTGCAGTTTGAGCCACCTCAACTTCGAGTTTTCTAACATGTTCTACAAGTTCTTCAAGCTTCCCATTAAAATCATTGTAAATGCCGTCCACTTTGACATTCAGGTCTTTAATCTCCTTGGTATTTTGCTTTTGCCCCTCTATGATCTGTTTTTGACTCTCCATGAGTTGTTGTAACAAAATGTCGGTTTTGCTTTCTTGAGGAGCTGTTGACGTGCTTGCTTGTGCTTGAGTAGGAGCTTGATAACCTTGCTGAAAGCTGTTGAATTGCATATTCGGTGGAAAGTTTCCTTGACCAAAGTCGGTCCCTTGAACTTGGGCGTTGTTTTGAAAACCTTGCGCAAACTGCTTTTGCTGAAGTTGCTGTCCTTGTGCTGCTTTTTTCTTTAAACTCTCGAGGAGCAATTGTTGCAAGTTGTTGAACTGCTGTTTTTGTGGTATGTTCCCTTGACCAAAGTGGTTTTCGTGAGCCTGCGCATTGTTCTGGAAACCATTCACAGACTGATTTTTTTGAAATTGTTCTCTTTGTGCTGCATTATTATTTAGTTCCATGAGCTTTTGCACCAGAAGATCGTTCTTGCTTTCTTGAGTAGATGTTGACGCCGCTGCTTGGGCTTGAGTAGGAGCTTGATAACCTTGCTGAAAGTTGTTAGAATGATGATTTGGTGAAAAGTTCCCTTGACCAAAGTTGTTCCCTTGAAACATGTCAATAAACTGCTTCTGCTGAAATTGTTGTCCTTGTGCTGTATTCTGCTTAGGAGCATGAGTTACAGAACCAAACGTAAACAATGGGACCTCGTTCTTGGTAGGTTCTTCTATTCCCCATTCTCTTATATTGTATTGAACCTCGTGTTTGGGAGATTCTTCTATATCAAATCCTGGTAATTTGTTCTCAAGGTAAACCTGACTTGTTCTTAACTGTACAGAACCAATTAACAAGGAGTGAGAGTGGTAAAGTTCAGCTGCACGAGCTTTTTCTTCGTTTAGGAGGATAGAGAACTCAAATATAACCAGTTGACTACCCAACTTCAAGTTCGAGAAGTACAGTTGCGGACTAGCTACATCTAACTGGTTCCCGTGTCTGCCTGTAAACCGACAACCAACCTGGGTGCTAAATGTATCATGTTCCATGGGAACTGATTTACAATCAACCACCACACAAACCTTAAATTTGAAGAGTCGTTGAGAGAGAGGAGCGTGAAGTAGAGAGATGTCCAGAGGGGAGGTTCCAGTAGTACGATGAGTGAAAGATGGAGGCACACTTTCACCTGACAACTTCATTAACTTGCAGAATACTAATTGTTTTTGAATTAGTGCTTCTTGATCCAACTTGGAGCAGTTAAAGAAATCCAAACTGGCTGTGCTGAAATAATTATCTGGAAGAGAAGAGGAAGCCTCGTTAGGGACTGGTAACTTATAGTGACGTGGACAGTCGTTCAAGCTAGCCTTAGTCAATGAACCACAGTTTGAAAAGTCAACTTTATCAAGATATTTCAGTTTAGAAATACGTAGGGATACTGATCGTAATTTGTTGCATCCATTCATGCGTAAGTATCTGAGCCTTGAGAAGTTCTCGATCCACCAAGGAACTTCTTCAATCCCTGTTCTGTTTAGATAGAGAAATGATATATTGGTTGAGATATTAGGAAAACTCCTTAACCGTAAGCATCCACTAAGATCAAGGCCACCGAGTGATTCAAAGTTGATGTCCGTAGGAATAGTCTCCAGATTTATGCAGTTTGAGATTTCCAAATACATTAGTTTATGGAGTTTCTTAAATGAGGAAGGAAGCTCCACCAAACTTGGGATATCCGACAGAAACAACACCCCCAAAGAAGGACAAACAAAAGTCAATATAGCTGAAATAACTCTCGCTTCCCCAATAATAAGTAATTTTACTGTGTCAATTTGTGGCTATGTTGTCACTAGGTCTGGATAATATAACAAATTAAAACCGAATATTTGGATCCGAGATTTTATCATTCTAATAATATTTTAATGATATTTTTAGTTATTTATATTATATTATTTTATTTTTTCTTTTTTTACTTAGATTTTTAGAAATATTAGTTTTAATAATATCTTTAATTATTTATATTATATTATTTTTTAAAAAAATTAATCAGATTTATATTATAGTAGTATTAAATTTTTTCTTAGAACAAAAACGATATCCAAATTTTTTTACGGATATTCTGGATAAACAGATCTGGATCCGAATATCTGGATTTGGCTCACTCCTAGTTGTTACAGTTAGCCGCATATACATTTTTTTTTTGTCAACCTTGGGCCACAACTGGCCGGCCCATTAGCCTAATCCCTACAAATTGTAGGGAGCGAGACTCGATTCCTGGTTTGATGGTGCATTTCCATCAGTGGACTTATCATTTGCCACTAGACTAAGTTCACTTCACGCATATACATTTTTACTAATAAATTCGAATTTAATATTTTTATGTTAATTATTAATTGATTTATTAATAAAAAAGTGTGTTTAAAGTTCCACATGGCTAAAACCTTTTAACAATAATTCAAACTCTTGCTATAAATAATACCAAAATATATTCAAATCCGAATTAGCAGGGATTTTGATTTGACATTTGATAGGCATTCAAATTTAAAAGTTTATATTTTGTTTGTTTCAATTCTATATTTCAAGTTTGAACCGTTTAATTATATTGGATATAATAAATTTTAAACTTTTAAAATTTATAAATATTGTTATCGATATATTTAAATTTTATAAAAAGTTTAAATTATTTTATGAATATAAAAACTTATAAAGAGTTTAAAAATATTACGGTACAGGTTATATGTTGGGATGGATTATGATCGATATTAATTTAAATTTAAAAGATTAGGTTAAG
>OVAQ01003083.1:0-10727 GCA_900406345.1 Erysimum cheiri | reverse complement strand
AAATCCAATATATGAATGGAAAATCTGCTATTGGTTTAAAGAAAATCAAACAATAATAAAAAAAAGGAAATTATGCTTATCTTAAATCTTAATTGGTCAAGATTTGGAAATTGGAAGACCGACTCAACATAAAGACTATTGCGTCTGAATTACCCGATAATTACAAAATTTGGTGGTTCATAATTAATTTTACTATTTTCTAGAAGCATAGAAGCATCCTACCAGCTCGATCGGATAGTCCATTTTGATCAAAACTTGCAATCTACTGATCTTCATGGGAGGAGTTTAGTTCAGTTCACTATGTCATTTTCTAAACAGCATATAAAAATGAATGCATTTATCTCTATTATAGAAAATATGAGAAGTGTCCAGTAAAAGTAAAATAATGTGTAGAAAAACGTTACAAGCAAGCAACAGTCTGAATCTTTCTTCTACGTTATTCCCTTTCTCTAAACCAGCATGTACGGCGATCAACTTACAATGCTTAAGCCCTTCCTCTGTTTCTATACAAACATTGTCCTACAATAGTATAAACAAATGGACATATGATAGCTATTACTACACATTTTCCTTATACTTGATCCTTTGTTTTATAATCACTCAACTTCTGTTCCTAGTCACATGATGTAATGGTAGGAGAAAAATCCATTACCTCTTCATGGACCCATACCATACTGGTCAAGAACTTCTTGTGACTCTCAGGTACTGCCTTTATCAAATCTATCAAGGAATAGAAAACAAATTAACAAGCTCAAAACCAATACCAAAAATATCCAAAACAGTTTTAAGATGTCATAATTTCACCAGCACAAACATTTGCATAATTACCAAATTCACAATATCATTTACGGTAAATTTTACAGTTTCCGCCACATTCAGACGGCTAATTATAAACTATGAACATAGAGAAGAATCAGTGGAGAATGTTACCAGAAGATCCATGAGGAACGCCATAGGATTCAAAAGTCGACGCAGCATCGTATATCGATCCACTATACAACATCCCATATGCGGAATAATCGAACTGATCTCTAATAGTTCCGGCCCATCTCCTACTTTGGAGATGCATATCCTCGAACCCTTCACCTTTATAAAAACGGATGATATTTTAATAGCCGAGAAAACTCGTATGATAATTAGCTAGATTTTAAACTGTAAAAAGGAATCAATTTATTTCGTGGTACATGTGGTACTAACATAAAATTTAATTAACAATATCATGCCATCTCTAAGAAACCAACCCCCACCTAAGAAAATTAATTCAAATATTATTGTAGATACATGTTTTGGGTGGTATAAAGCATATGTTTTATTTTTGTGGGCTTCAGTTCTTGACGAGACGAGGTTTGGTTACCTGCATTATTAGCTTCAGCGTAAGAAAACATTAATAATATTATTGGTTAGTTGAAACTTGTTCGGTTCAGAGCATGTGCAAGTGAAATCATGTTTAGGACATTATATACTCCCTCTGTCCCATTATATTAGATGTTTTGGCTAAAAACACAAGAATTAAGAAACAATAAATATGTTCTCATTTACTAAAATTCAACCAATAGAAGAAAAGACTGCATAATTTAAGTAATTATAAACTATTAAATAAATATAAATTATGCATTGAAACTTAAAAAAATCTAATAATATGGAACAAAGAAAAAAAGCTTAAACATCTTGTAATTTGGGACAGAAGGAGTATAATAACGTTCTTTTTTGTGGGGGAAAAAAATAAATGTTGTTTAGTTGTTTACATATTAACAAGAAAATGTAGAAAAAAAAACATAGAATTTTAATTTTGTGACGAAAACTTTGGACCGCCTCTAGCCATGATCCTTAAAGTTGTTCACCTCCTTAATTCATTAACTCTGTTACGTTTTCCGATTTATCACTCTAAAGATATTTATGTAAATAATATACATTAATCTTAAACGGAAAGTAACAGGGTACTATAATTGAATGAGATGGTGCATGACGTATATACAGCAAGCAATATTCGTGATTATATTCATAATTACGTACATCTCCTTCTTAATTAACTATGCACGCAATTCCATTAATTGCTAAACAATGTGCTCTTTTTACGGGACTCATCACCAAACGCTACATACTTACAAATTTTATACTGTATACATCATCTCTTCCCCTTTTTCTTACTTTTGCTGATTCTTCTTAATCACAAAATCTTCAATTATTAAACCCCAATTCACACCCCTTATTCCTTCCTTAATTGAACAAGTGAGGTGGCATATATAAATGTTATAATGGAATATTTAAATTGTTTCTTTCACTTCATGTAATGTGTCCTTTAATTTCTTTCTCTTCACGCGTAATCCCACCGTAGCTTTCTCTCTCTATATATATAAACACACAAAGCAACAGAGTCGAACATAAACAAGAAAGAGAGAGAGAGAGAGAGATGGGGAAGGTGAGTTGGCTTCTTAACTTTCTGAACCATGCAGACAAGCGAGAAACTGTGGAGAATCTTGACAAAAACGGTGTCGTAGAGGCCTCAAGCAGTGGATTTAAGATGCCGTTGCATTACCCAAGATACACAAAGGAGGATTACGAGGAGATGGAAGAGTGGAGACTGGATTTGCTTCTTTCAGACTACGGACTTCTTGCTTTCCATGACAATACTCTCAATGAAAAGCGAGCTTTTGCAATCGATACTTTTCTATGGCCTAATCACCCATAAGTCATCTCTTTCATTTATTTTCTTTATATTTCTTAAGAGTATCAGAGATTGTAGAGATACGAGGTCAGAAGAGAGAAGCGCAGATATCAATCTACCAAAAAGATATGTTCACAAGAAGATTTTAATTTATCTTTAGTAATATTATCTCATCTTCTTTAGTTTTCAATAAAACTCTTTATGTTATCTATTGTATAAGTTTGGCTTTGGATTTTGTATATATGATCTTCAACTCAATAAGATGTAGTTTTACCGCTTGTCATGGTATCAAATATTGTTTCTGATAAAACAGGAAAAAAAAAAAAGATGGTGATGAAGATCCAATCAAGTCATTAATCTCTTGACTAGTCCTTTCGTTTCTCGTCACTAGTCTTGGCACTAGGGTTGTCCGTGCTTGGACTTCTTCAAAAGCATCACTTGGGAATCAAAATGTAAATGCAACAACATCTTTCAATAATCATAAAGTAAACATTAAAAAAAAATGATTTGTCAAGGATGTAAGTAAACACAGGCTGATCTTTTTTTTTTTTTTTTTTTGTTATTAAACATTGATTATGAACAGTGGAATGTTGCTTACAATTTTTTTCAACCTTTTAATAACCAGGTAAGTTCATAGGTTGACATATAGTAATGTTCACGAACTTAATCCCACCAAGTAGTCAGCCCCAAAAAAGTAATGCATACATGATTTTATATAATATAATATAATTTATCATTCAGATTTGAATGAATAATGCCAATTGAATTTTAAATTCAGTATCTGACACTCTAGCTAAAAACATGATTAGCTAAATTTAAATATTTAATTTTACGTTTGTACCAACCAAATAACATATACACGTTTTCATGACGAATATTTTAAAAAATTTGGAGTAAAAAAAATATATATGGTGTTCGTCATAATTAATAGGAAAAAGGACAAACGATTCCAACGTGATATGCCTTTTCATGGTCGGTTCTTCGGATTAAACTTTGAGTCAGACCAGAATTGTAAAAATTTAAAATTTTTTAGTCAAGTACTCCATATATTTTTTAGTCAAGTACTCCATAGTTGAGTTATGAGAGTAATTGATATCTCTCATATGTATGGAGTACTTAAAATTTTTTAGTCATTATTTTTCAGTAATTGTAGCGATAAATTTTAGTCAAGAAAATCAATTACTCTCATAACTCAACTTAAATTTAATTAGCGATAACAACACATAGTACTACCAAATCACACCCTATATATATTAACATCAAAATCTGCCTCTCACGAGATGCTTTCTCGAATTATCCCCAATCTCCTTCTTCATCAAACCCCATGAAATTACTCATCTCTTCAATCCCTACGAATCTCAAAACCTTCGGCAAGATTTCCACTTGCAATCCTTCCGCTGCCCAAACCCTAGTTACTGTCCCGTAAAAATCGCCTACGCTTCGCCCGTACGTCTCCTTTGTGAATTTCACAATCTCATCTCCCTTTGGGGATAAGTTTAAGGAGAGGCCTTTGTGAATTTCACAATCTCATCTCCCAAGCGCCGCCTTAGAAGCTCATGTTTATGTCGTAGATGAGACCCGGGTGAATCGCTCTACTAGGGTTTCTTTGACCCTACTCGAAACCTAGCTTCGCTTCGGCCCCTTTGATTCTCATTGGAGTAGCTGTCGAAGGTAATTTCTTTTTGAAGCTTTCCCTTTTTGATTATAGCTATAGTTGTTGTTTGTGTTAAAAATTGGAACTTGGTGTTGGTTTCAGACATAGAACATCAAGTGGGGTTTGTTGATTCCGTTGCAAGACTTATATAATATGTGGAACTTGGTGTTTGTTTATATGTTGCATCGAGTCTAAAACACTGAAAATGTCATTTCTCTGAGTTTATTAGCAATCTATGCCTCAGGCTATCAATTCAAGAACAGCTTGTGATTCAACAAGATCAACTGAAGATATAAGATTTCAATTTTTTTTATAATCTTTGCCTGAAGATTTCAACAAGATCGACTGTCCTTATGATATCCACCAGTTGCTCGTGTTGTGAGACTCGAACTAGTGAGCTTGACTTGTGAACATGCATCTCTTTACTACAAAGACAAGCCGAGCCAAATGTTACAAACACAACTGAGTGAAGATATAGAAACATCAAAAAGAAGAGCATATAAGTCTTACTCGATCTTAAATCCAAACGCCTTTGAGATGTTTGTGTAAAACAGAGTAAACGGATCTCCATCCTTCTTCGGTCGGATGAAAGATGTCCCAAAAGAAGGCAGCCTTTGGATCTCCACAAATCATGTACTTCTTCTCACCCTTCTCGTCCACGTTTGAGCAGTCGTAACTGCTGTTGATCCCGACACAACACGGTTTCAACGGGTTCCCAAACCTCGTAACACCTGAGCAATTCACAAACCTCGTAAGATATGTGGATCACAATAGAATAAATTAACATTTTAGGATCCAGGATTTCAACTTTTCTTTTTGGGTTTACCAGGTTCTGGTCCTTTGTTTCTGAAAACGGTCAAGAAGGCGTTGTAATGATCAAGAACGACGAAAGTGGATGGCTTGGTCTCATTGTTAAGCCTGGCGACAGCTTTATGCAACAAATAGTTGTGAAGATTCGTTGATATGTTATCTGTGGCGTTGCAACGTTGGAATGAAGTAAAGACGGTGATGCTAGGGAGGCATCCGAGTGGCTGCAGTGAAGGAATCACTATCTTCTTCACTCCCAACTTGTGGATGCGCATCGCGTTTACCGCAATTTGATCAACAACTTGCTTCATGAATTCCGGTAACTCCTGCAAGATACAATTTGGACTTATGTTTACATGTTAAATTATATATTGCGGTTACCTTCAAAGCTAAACAAAATGTGTTTTTTTTTAATCAAACATTAGTTTAAAATTTGTAAATACAAACACAAAACTCAATCATAATGAGAAATATTATGTTTGCGTGTCGCGTTGACGTTTACAAATTCAAAAACAAAATTAAAATATTTTATTATTAAATTTAGATATAGTTTTATTTTTTATACAAGTGCAAATATTTTTATTTGAAACAGTGGGATCCTAAGTGAACACAAAAATATGATCTTTTACTTACGGTCAGTGGGCGTCTTAGGGCCATGAAAGTGCCGTAGTCGTTGCCGGCAACACTGACGAGAGCGAGAGAGGATGGGAGATCGGAGGGAGAGTAGATATTGCCGGCGGCGAGGACGCGTTGGAAATAATCAATCTGAGTTGTCATGTTTGGCAATGGATTATCTTTAGTGTTGAAAACTCCTGTTCCTCCGTACGCATAATTCATCCCGTACAATAGCCGTTCCTTTCCCGCGTAATCCCTCCACGTATACGGGATCGGTGACTTTATCCCCAAGTATCTCGCTGCACACACACGCACCAAACATTGGTGTAAAAATTTGATCAAAACTTTATATATAGTTCAAAATAAGCATCATTAAAATGTAAATAAAATGTGCAGATCATGAATTTAGCAGGAGGATTCTCCCACCATATTTTTAAGACATTTGATCTTCGGAGAGGCTAGTTTAATTAGAGTAATCATTTGATTTTTCTTTTCGATTTTAAAGTTTAATGTGATTCAAAGATGAATATTTAAAAAGAACTCATAATCTTCAGTCAGTTACTAATCTTTTTATTTTTACTAATCTAAGACAAAATCATACCCTATTAATTTTGAATGAATTTTCTAGTGATGCACCGAACTAATATTCCCACGTCAGCATTATGATAGCTTGTTATAAGTTATAACAACTAACAACATACGCGTACTTTTTCCTTTTTCGATACTTGCGACGCTAGTCTACCTAATCTAACAAAACAGTATGGCCGGAGCCCATAATGTACGGTTTGTTAGTGTTGGTATTGAATCTGGTGGCCGATTCACACCGTCCATATCCTCATTTAATGTGACAAAAAGGTGTGTGCGAGAGAACCTAGAAAATCAGTGGCAATGCGGCCGTCGGAGAAACGACCGGAGGGTTTTCGGGGGAAAGTGATGCCGTAAGGAGTTTTCCAAGAATCGGAGAGAGACTTTCTTATGTTTCCGGTGTCTGCATAGGAATCTCCGAACACGAACAGCCTATTCGGTTTCAATCTCTTCAAGTTACTATGTTGAAGATGATCCGATTCACTAGCACCTTCAAAACATTAATCATTAGTATATAGATTTCAGAGAATCCATTTATGTGATTAAGACATTTTTAGATGAATATGAGTATAGTTACCTAAGAAGAAAGATGAGAATAAGAAGAGAAAGAGAGAGATGGATAATTTTAGAGACTCCATTGTTGTTGGTGTATTGAGGTATCAGATTCATGACCAAGAGGCTATTGTGTGTGTGCGTGTGTGTCTTTGCTTTGCTGTGTTAAAGTATGATAAGCGGAGCGAAAAGAGGAGGAAGAATAAGTATATATGTGGTGGGGATAAGTTTAAGGAGAGGCCTCTGTGAATTTTATATTTTTATTTCTTATACATTGTCTTTTTGGCATTGTAGTAACAATTCCCAAAAGAGGTTTAAAAAAGAAACGTTGGTAAATAACAACGAATAATGCCACCAACAAAACATTATAGCTTTCACATATATTTGTGAAATTGTGAAAGCCAATATAAACAATAACTTCCTGTTTTTATAACTTGTATACTATAAAAATCATAATGTAGACGAATTAAAATATTATTAGCTAGCTTTCTTACCAAGAAATGATTGAGATCATAATACTAAATGGACCGCACGTCTAGAGGTAGTGCCCTTCCACACATATAACTTAATTTCCTCCTTAACCAAAATGTCTCCATTTCTATTAATATAAAACAAATATTATATATACCAAGTCTTTCTTACATCAAAGAGCATAATCGAAATCATCGAACCCAAAAAAAGTCGTCATGGCGCAGAAGTTCACAACATTGGTTCTGCTAATAGAGATATTGTTTCTGGTGAGTTTTGTGAGTCATATCACCATGACGGAGGCGGATAACGACGGTGATGTGATTCACGTCGCCGGAAAAGTTATGTGCCAAGATTGCTCTCTGAACTACGACAAATGGATCAACGGTTCTGAACCCATCAAAGGTATTTATTAATAGTTCCAATAAATTTGATTTTCTGTATTCCGAATAAGAAAACAATAACCATATATGCAAAACAATTTAATTATAGCGTAGAACATGTGATAATCACTCATAACAATAAAAATCCAAACTTCAATTATGGTTGTGGTAGACGAAAAATACTTACGGTTATATCCAAAAAGGCTATAACCAAGACAGAAGCTAATTAACGATCAAATATAAAAATTAAAATAAGTTTTCTTCTGGATATTATATTTTTCTTTTCGATATTGCAAACCGTGAGAAAACTCTCAAGACCGGATTTAATAAACCAAATTATTTCACTTTGTATCTTTCAGAGGCAGTGGTATCAATCACTTGTATGGACGACAGGAGAAGAGTGAGATACTATGGCAGCGACAAGACCGATGAGAGAGGCCAGTTCGATCTAATCGTCAACAAAGTCCTCTACGGCGGCAAGGATCTTAAGCCTGAACTTTGTAATGTCCGGCTCGTGTCATGTCCGGACCAGTCATGTAACATTCCGACCGATTTTGGGAATGGTCAAACTGGAGTGAAGCTAGATCGACCATTCATGGTTTTCAAGGATCTGGTGAAGTTTGTGGTCGGACCATTTTATTATACCACTCCCATGTGTGAGACGCCTAAATTTGAAAACAACTACTAAACTCGGAGGGTTTTGACTTCTTGGCTGAGGTCATATAAACTAATTAGTGGTCCTTCATTAAAACAATATATATATTAATCAAATATTATTATTGTGAAATGTTTTTGCTTCCGTAATTCTGTTAATTTTTGTATATGTCAATTTAAAGTATAATTGTTTCTAAAAATACACATTAACTGTACTTCAATTATAAGATTTTCCCTTGTAATAGGCCTCTTCCAATTAGGTGAATTTCCTCTAGTATATTAAAAAGTACTAAAGTAATAAATTGGAAATAGCTAATAGCTGAAATTTTTTGTGGAACAACATTATAACAAATTTATTCTAGAGTTTTATATTTGTTATTTTTGCTGTTAGAGGTGTGCGATCCGAATTTCAAATATTTGATTTGGTTTTAATTCGATTTTGTTTTGTTGCGTTGTTGGATAACGAAAAAAAAAAATTATTTTAGCTGAATACTGAATAGTGGTTGACTCATTTATATTGGCCACTTGTCACTCAAAGTTGTTGTCGTGAGCTAGTTGCATAAACTTGTTCTAAAGGCGATATTTTTATATTTGATCTTGAACAAAAAAGGGAAATCACTATAAAGAGATGCGGAAACAAATTTTGACAAAAACGTGCACATCTTTGGCCTGAATATTCTCGAAACTTATTTAGATACTTAATGAAAAAAAACTCCAATACAACTAAACTAACGTTCGAATTATATATCTCAAATCCGAATATTCTTTTTATTCCTCACACAAAGAACATACCTGGGAGTGGATACAACACAAACATAATGAAGATAAACAAAACATAGAGAAGAGAGAGGATGAGAGGGAGAGAGAGTATTACATAAGAGATACATAATCTGCTGATTCCGAGGGGAACCGAAGCTTGCCAAAGGATAGAAGTTGCCCAATTTCTAGAGGGAGATAAACAAAACTCGCTGTCTGAATCAGCTGTCTCTTCATCATCAGCCTTCTGCAATCTTCATTGCTCCATATTTTAAAACACGTTTCCTTACATGAACACAAAACCACGTAAATTTAGAGGGTTTTCATTTTGTATTTAAGCCATCCCCTAAAGATGAATAAACTAAAGGTTTTTCATTCTTTGCTTCTTCACCTTAGGGGATGGCCATTTTGCTTTTGTTTTGTAGTGTTGTGCCAAATTAAGAGAGGGTTCAACAATGGAGGCTTGCTAGGGGGTTTTATAGCTTTTATTTCTTTTTTTGTTTGTGATTTTATTTTGGTCTATGGTCATGAAGACATTTTAAAAGGTACACCAAAACCACATATTTATTTAATATNGTTTTTTTTTTTTTTTTTTTTTTGGTAAAATATATATAGTGTTCTTTCCACCTTTTCTCATTTCTTTTTCATAAAAATAACAACTTTTTGTAGTATATTTCATGTTTGTTAATGTTCTTTATAAATGATATTTTTGTATAACGTGTTATCTCTTTTATTATATCGTTTATAGATCATGCATGATGCCATGTTTTGGTATCATATTTATCTTGTCTTTATAAAACAAAAAAATTCATACTCCTAAATTACACAATAAATATATATACGAAAATTTCCGATGTACAAATTTAGACTAAAGCCTCCTAGTATAGGGTTCTGGACGGAATTTATTTTTCAGATTTTACAGTAAAATTTGAAAGGAAAAAAAGTTGGGGAAATAGATTATTGATGTAAAGGGGAATAAAAATATGGTGTAAAGAAAGTATGAAAGTAATTTAAAAGTATATATGGTTTATAAGTGGAAGCAGATCGATGATGGAAACAAGGGGAGTCTTACGTGAATATGCTTGGAATTTTGGATCATCCAATGGAATATGCCATTACCAAAATTGCCTTTTCACTTTTCACAGATAAACACTCATGTGATGACATACACAAAAATTAAATTATTTATTTATTCAATACTTAGTCAGGTATTATGCCTGAGCTGTCACTCTGTCAGGAACGTACAATCTTTAAATAAAACTATAAATGAAAATTGCTATTCAGGATTAATATATTTAAGTGGTGTTCAAAAAAAAAAAGAAGAAAATTTGCTATTCAGATATGTTAGTACCGTTTTCAACTGGTGGTTGATATATGGAAAAAAGATACCTAGCTACACGAAATATGTTACAATATATGACCACACATCTGAAGTTTCAAAATATATCACTAACTACACAAACTATATGTATCGCATGTCCATATATACGAACTATATGTAGTCATGTCGCTAACATCATGAACATTTTTTCCGGTACACTTTTCCAGCGTTGACCAGTTTGACCGGCGTTGACCAACATAAATATTA